>JAOUZG010029335.1:546036-558991 GCA_026289955.1 Argiope argentata
AAATACTGAGAAAGTAAGATTATTACTATAATATCTAAATTATATATTTATATACAGTATTTAATTGTAATGCAAAAATCGAACCCAAAATATAATGCTTCAAATATGACAATTCTTTCTCGTTCAATTTACAGAAGAATTTAAAGTTCATTTTCTGGCCTAGAAACGTAAAATGGGAACTTTCTTATCTAAATATATATACCAATTTTGTACCAAATTTTTGGCGTAAATTTTGGGTATATATAACATTTCAAAATGGGGAATGTGGACGATAATAGGTTAAAATATATAAATGTAAAACACAAAAATTATTACAACATTATAAACTTTTCTACTTTTAAATAAAAAAGCAAACCTATATAAATGGGATTAATTTTAGCTATTAAAAATATTAAAATGTATTCCAGAATCTATTAATAATTATTAAGGTATCTCGGATTTTTTATCAATTTTTTTTAAAAAAAATATTGATAATTTCTGTATTTATTTAACCCTTTGCATACAAGTGATTCTCAGGCACCATTCAAGAAAATTCATCATTTAAAATCGATTCGTTTTATTTACTTACTTTTTTATTCTTAATAATATCTACAGAGTGATAAGAAGAGTGACAAGTGCTTGTATTAAGGGAATAATTAAACAGCGAATTAATTTTCCGAGCGCAAATGATTAATTCTTCTCCATTCGACGGTAGCGAGTAAATTTGCTGGCCCAACTTTGACAAGCTTTAAACAATGAGTTTCTGGTTTTCCCAGTTGATATGAAAACAATGCATGCTATTTGATGATGAAATACTACTGGCACCATTGTTGATATTACCTGCCAAATATCGGCCGATATTTCAAAGACCTCTCATTGGTATCACCGCACATAAAAATACTAAGTGGATTTTGAAACAGTCTACCCCAAAGTTTAGATTTTTATATATGTTAAATGATAGGAGATGTTGAGCATATAGGAGGGCAGTAAACTATACTCGATAAATCAATCATATCATTGTAGCCTGTTTTAAGAAATAGGGTATTAGATGTAAATAGGATACGATTCCGCATTTCTGGCATTCATTTACGCAGATATGTGTCTAATTTACGATGAATGAATCTCCAACTGTTATAATTGTGATACGATAGATTTTGCTATTTACATTTTGTCAAAATGCCTTAATTAGATTCCAATATAAAAAGAGCAATTTTTGTTACTTTGTTAAGAGAAAAAATAAGAGTAAATAATGAAAACAGATTTTTTTTTAATATGCTGACATGATTGATTTCACTCATAAAAAATATTGTACTTGCATAGAATAATTGGTTTTAACTCTGACAGCACAATCACGTCTCTGTATCGCATTATCTTATTTCTTTGATTACTAGGCACGCATATATGCGGCTAGCAAAAACTCTAGGTATAACCTACGAGCATATTTGTGCGTCCTGCAAAAGCTATGACTATTTACTGCTACCTTATTAGTATATTCGGAAAATATTTCTTATACACTTAGTCGCAAAAGTAAGTATGCAGATTGTCTGTGATGATGTCCTATGAAAAAAAACAGACCTACAATATTAGAGCTTTCAAATTAAGGATTTCATCAAAGTCGAGCTTAATTACAAAATAAAAAATATTTTTAAAATACAAATATTTAATTAGCAAGATGAGCTTAACTTAAAATAGGATGTAATTTAAATCTTAAAAGCTCTCAATCTAGATGGCGCTGATTTTACTAAATTTTGAGTAACAGATGATGGTATTTTCTGTCACTCCTCCAAAAGGGCTTATTTTAAGGTCATTCTTAGTTTTCATCTCTTTCTTTCTAATTTAGAGATCGAGATAATTCCACAAGCGTTCAATGGGATTAAGATCAGGAGACTGCGGTGGGGTTTTTTTACCTGTTTTTGCACGTTACATAGCAGCCATTCCCGAACCACCAGGGTAGTATGTTCGGGATCACTATCTTGTTGGAAAGTGAAGGATCCATCGAGTCCCAATTTAGAAGCACTTTGGCTTAAATTATTCTGTAAAATAATCAAATAACTATATTGATTCATTAATCCTTCGATTATAACTACATTTTCCACTCCAGTTGCTGCCATGCAACTCCAAACCATAATCGAGCCACCACCGTGTGTTCATCTCATGCTCTTTGGTTCTAGAGCTGCATTTGCTTTCCTCCAAACTTTATGAAGTCCATCTGACCCATGGATTCTGAATTTACTCTCATCCAAAAAAATCACGGAATTCCAAATTTTTTTTGTCCTGCTTTTCATTTTCTTTTGCAAAATCTATTCTCTTTTTGCGATTCACTTTGCTAACAAATGGTTTTCTTCGCATATTTCGACCATGGTATCCTGCCTTCCGTAACACACAGCTGCTTGTTTCAGGATTGCATGACTTCGGAAAATTGTTTTTCACATCAGTTGTCAATTTTGGTGCACTAATCTTCGGATTTTTTTTTCTCCCATTTCCAACAATCGCCTTTCTCGATCCGTGAAAATGGGTAGTCGTCCTGTTCTTGGCTTGTTTAGAGTATTTCCCTCAGCCTGGAACTTTTTTTATGATATTTTGCACTGGTGCAGAACTTTTGCCTATTATTTTAGCGATTTGTCTTTGGAACTAGCTTTCCTTATAGACCTTTATTATTGTATCCTTTAGATCTTTTAATAATTCTTTTCCACGAGGAGGCATTGGTGAATCGTTGATGTACTTAAAGCTCAGTCTTACAAGCTTTGTAGCAGAACTTCTAAACATCACTAAAATAATAGAGAAGTTTCATTCAGCCTATTTAAAAATCAAAAATTTAGAGTGCATACATACTTTTGTGATTTAAATTTCTCCTGGTAGTTAACAAAATTACTCTTAAAGTCTTTTAAAATGTAATGGTTTATTTTTCGTTACTTTATGACTTGAATCAGAAGTTATAAACAACATTCTCCAAAATAATATTTTTTATAAATTTTTATTTGAGAATTAGAGCTTTTTTCCTTAAGCTATGAGTTGCACACTTACTTTTGTGAGCATGTGTACGTCTCACACTCGCAAAAGCCTGAAATCTCATTGCTAACGAGAAAAAGGAAGCCTTGTTTATTTGGTTGTTCCATTTCAATCAATCTGCCATTTCTTTCGATAGATAGATATTTCCTTTCAAAAATTTTAAATGCACTTGAACATTTGAGAAGGAAATGTGTTGTTTGTAAGAAACATAAAAAAAGGAGAAAAGGTACTCCTTACAAGTGTACAAAATGCAGCATCTGATTAGATGATGAGACTTACAATTTGTGAATAAAATATTTGTTTCCTGATGGCTCTTATTTCATAAAAGAACGTTTTTGTTTAGATATAGATCATTCGTGTTATTTGTTTATTTTTCTGTTATCAATATTCAAATAACTTCATTATAATTATCAAACTATGGCCTATTCAAACCCATTCGTGTATAAATAATATATGTTGAAAAAAAATGCGAGTCCGTTTTGAAGCTCTATAAAAGTAATACTAATTAGAACTTATAATAGAAATAATAATTGAATTACTTACTATATTATAATGTGTTAATATGCCGCCCACAAGATCCACTCTGGGTAAAAAATATTCAATTCAATTCAAAGAATCTTTATTGTTCATACTTCGAGAGCAGTAAGTAGTCAAAGGATTGATAATGATTTCATAATAATATTACTTTATGAAACGATATTCTGAGCTTTACAATAATTGCCAATTTACAAATTTTAATGCAATAATTGCCTCACACATAAAAAATTAAAATAATAAATCATCGTCTCTTTTACGTTTGTTCGGAGTCAACCCAATCAATGTAATATAAAAATTCTTACCACCTACCTACCATCATCATGACAGATACACAAATCCATCACTGTCTTTAGTAGATCTATAAAGTTAAGATGAAGTACCTTTCATCTTATAGGCGGCGGGGAAATGAATTTCGAATTAAAAATTTCAGAATAATTTGCATATAAAATCTATGTTGATTCTTCTATTATTTATATCAAAAATAACGTTCCTGGGATAGAAATTGCTATTTGTTGGACAAATTTAGCTAAATGGATTCTTTCAATGGGGAACGTTGAATCAAAGGGACTGCAAGAAATTTTTAATGACGTAATATAATATAAGCAATAAGATATAATGTAATCAGAAGATGGAAATAAAATCAGCATGAGTGGTCTCCCGCAAATTTTCCCGTACACTCTCTAACGAAGGTGTCTTTCATGACACTGGCGTAAGTAGTTTTTAGTTGTATTAACATCCCATTGTAAACCAACACTAGGGCTGTTCCGGGAAGGACCTCGTAATTTTGATCCGCGGTCAGATGACAAGGATGATGCCTGAGTTGGCACTCATCCTTTCCAAACCACACCAGGGGGAGGACGTTTGACTTGACGGATTTGAGTTGCAACAGATCCCCTTGCCCGACGGTTCTTCGGTGGAATAGGATCTCGAACCTGAAGCCCTGAAGCAGCGTTCCAACGACCCGTCGGTTCTTCAGGCGGGCTACGCGTTCCCCCTTTTCACCCCTCTTCCGGTTTCCTGGGGTCTTTTGGTGCCTGGGCACTTTACCGATAATTTTCAGGAAAACTTCAGACCCGTCCACAGACATCAAAGCACCCCAAGAATTCGTAAGAAGGGTAAAACGGGGGAACGCGTGGCTCGTCTGAAGATTCACAGGTCCTTGGAACTAGGTTTTAGGCTTACGAGCTGAGACCTTACCATCAAGCTACTGTTGCCCACGTATAATAGTTATGAATTGTTTCAACTATTTTGACAAGGATTTAGCACTTTAATTGAATCTATTGTGTGGTCTTTAGCTAGTTTCATTTGCGATAAATCCTTTACGGGTGGTTAATTGTATCTAAAGATCGAGTTTCAGTTTTAAGTGCGTTCTTCCCAAATGATTGAAACGAGGATTTCACACAAAATTATGCTCTTACTCATAAATTCTCATAACAAGTTTAAAATATTTAAGTCACTGGATCTTTGAATGATCACATTCACTTGTTTCTGATAGGCGGACCAACTGTCAGCGCTTTGTTGGATTTAATTCAAAGTTCGTTATGTGTCTACATCATAATGTGATTAGTTTGTTTAGCAAAATTTAACCAACTAACTCTCTTTGTTTTATAGATATCGTGTTACCCCAAGTCCAGTCAAAAAGTCTTTAACTGGACTGATCCTTTTTCAAAATTTAATTGAAATCTACAAATTTCTCGTGTATATCAAACCTGTTTATCAATTTTCATTCTTCTGGCATTGATTTGTCTTTTCGAAGACAGACAGATATTTTAAGAAAATGTGTTATGAAAAATCAAAATTAAACGATTGCTGTTTTTTTTGATTGAACAATAACTTATCTAATAGGTGAACTAGGTGAAGATTGTAGCCTCTTTGAAATAACTTTAAGACACAGGTTGTCTTTTATGAGGTTTATTGGTAACAATAACAAAAGGCACAGGATTAAGCCTTAGTGTAGCAGGCCTAGAGAACTACACATTTAAGTTACGCGGGAGAGAGCCGAGATCATACTCTCTCTCGTACAAGGGTCAAGTTCGCTTCTACTGAAAAAAAAGGAGAATTTACAAACATCAACAGTCAGGTCACGTGATGTTTACGTGATTGGCAGCTGGCTCCGCCCAAGAAGATGACGTGGCTAGCTTTGGTTCTTAACATGTGTTTTTCAAACTCATCGAGGTCTGAAATGTAAAGATTCACCAGAATTTCGAGTTCGAATTTTTTCGCATTTTAACCCTTTCTCTACACTTCATATATCTGAACTTAAGAAGAATCTTTTCTCTAAGGACTTTTTCAGTAGTCTCAATTTGCGATCACCTGCTAGAAGTTAAATGAGCTGCATGGATTTATTTTAAAAATCTGTCGAACATTATGTAAGTGCCCATTATTATATAATGTTTGTTTAAATGTTAATTATCACAAGTAGCTGAGGTTATCGATTAACAACGGCAACAAATGAATCGACTTTATTAACTCTTGGATTGCAAATATCATTAACCTGTTGGCAGTCCATCCATTGAAACTTCATGCATAATTAAATACCATTCGTTGCATGTTATGAAAAACTAAAATAGCGATGACGAATGTGATTCACAAAAGCATCATTCAAAATACTGTTATTCAGTAAGTTTTCCTTGAAAAATAAATATTTCGTCTGTAAATATGCATAATTAATGATGCATCTAAAGAGAAATTTAAAGTTATCATTTCCTTACGGTTGTGACCTTCCCCGTCTAACTTCAACAAGAGGTAGCGTATTAGCAGCACGATTCCAATGAATACTTTGACCCTAGTGCGTTTGTTGTAAAGTTTTAGCTTCAAATAAAACTGGTGCAAAATGCTATTACATAAAAGATGCATTGTTTATGCCATCCTCCGGCACATCAGATCCATGGGGAACTTTACTTCTGGTTGGATTGGATGTGGAAATTTTCGGGCGCAAAATCCTTTTCTAGAATATGCTGCACCGAAAATAAGAGTATTTCTGAGTTTTTTTAAATTCAATTTCATAAAATTCTTCTTAAAATCAGGTAAAACATGAAGTAAAAGTATAACAGTAAATTCATGAATGGCTTCTTCCTTACTTCTGGTACTGATATAGTTAGTTGAAGAAAACACCGATTATTCGCAGGTCTGGTTTTATAAGGAGTTAAATACAGCTAATCATAATAGTCTTTATGATAGAAAACAGAGCTTTTGTATTACAAATCAAATCAATTGTCAAAGATCTGAGGCAAATTAATTTCTTCGTCATTTGTATGTGTCTAACGCGTTCAAGTGAAACTTCTGCAAGATGGCCGGAACGAAACATTTTTAACGTTTAAAGTGCTTTGCAAATGTTTATTTGTTTGAACTTTTATTTTGGTTTGCTTCTACGGAAAATAGAAATTTTCGTGGACAGGTGAGGAAGGGTTAAATATGATAGTGATGGCAATCTGATTATGTTTTTTCTTACAACTATAAAACTGGTCGTACTTTCCAATAATCTGGGGGGGGGCAGAGCAGAAATAAATTATTTCCAGAGATATATAATTCAAATATCAGCATTTGACTGTATCATAAAATTACTATTTCTGCTTTTCGATGGCTTTGAGAATCAAATGATTATTATAATCATGCTATTTCACTTCTATAATAACTTTAATAAATTAGACGTTTAGATCATTACATCATTTGAAGCCTTTATCGAAATAAACATACATAATGCATTATACAACATATATAAACATTTTGTACAAGTATTCAGAAGCAAGTTAAAAGAAAATTAGAGTAAATTAAAACAACTGTTAACAATACTTTTTACTTTCTCGCATACGATTTATGGAGAGTATTATTAACCTCAAAAAATTCGACTTTGAGCGTTTGATAAATCCTGCAGACTTAATGTGTCGGAAAAGCTCATTTTTGAAAATTATCTATCTATTTGTGACTAAGGTAAACACAAGAACTTTTTGGACTAGATGGCTCAAATTCAGCATTTATAATTCACATCAATTTTGTAGATTTCTAATAAAATTCAAGCAAATTCCATTCAGAGGAAATCTGTCTGTCCGTCTCTTTGAATATACACGATAACTACAAAGTGTAGTCAACTAGATGGGTAAAATTCAGAGCACAGACTTAACATCTCTAGAGTAGACACTATCAAAATTTATCCCTTTCAAGGGTCGTACGAAATATGCCTCCTACCAAATTTTTCAGTTTTTATATAACATTATGTAGATTGGTCCAAGTTCTCACAAATTTTGTAATTAGACAAAAACTTAAATGTTTTAGTTCCTTATCTCACATAGAATGGTGTATTTTGATTTGTTACTTTATTACTAATTAAGTATATTAATTAATTAATCAAATCAAATTTATTTAATCAACTAAACAAAAATTTAATCCTAAAACCATTTTAATATACCTTGACTAGAAAGAAAATTACCTTTTAAAAGGTTAAACCAAATCCAACACGGGGTTGACCATCTATCGGTCAGTAATTTTAGGAGCATGTAAACGAGATAATTCAAAAATGCATTGACTTAAATATATCAAATATGGTATGTGATGCTACGGCATTTGTGGTTCTGTGACAAACTTTGATTCCAATCTGCTGGAACAAATGTCTGAAACAAAAATTCACTTTCATTAGAGTGTATGCTAGAAATATTGGGGAGACCGTTCTTGTTTGTTTCGGCGGAAATTTTTTCTGGTAACTTGGGGCAAGGTTCTGAAGGTTTTTTCTTCTCCATAATCTCGTAAACAAAATCCCTAGTCTTTGACACCAGTCGGCAGTTGAAAAATTTGACAAGTTACTTGAGACCACACGCTTACAATTTGACGAGCAAAGCAAATTTCTCACGCTTCTACGCGAAAATCAACAAGAGGAGGTTTGACTCCGATTTTATTGAACTCTAATTGTTTGCTTTGCGAAAGCAAACCTGTTTCATTCGAATGTCATTATATTTGAACCGCGGGATGACGCCTTTTTAATGACTTTTTATTTTATCTCTGGTAATTTAGAATTATCGTATCCCCGGTTTTGCTTGCTCTGAGGTGGAGAGTGAAGTTTCACTACATCATTATATAATCTCATTTCGGAACTGGGCAAAAAATAATAATTCTCCTAACATTCGAGTGGCCTTTATACAGCGCACGTTTTGCCAATTACGCGTTTAAGGTATGCAAATGTTATTCTACCCTGTGTGTATGTGTGCACGGTTAACCCATATTGTGCAGCCAATTACGCAGATTAAATTACTTCACAGGTTTTTTTTTTCTCTCCCGAAGAAGAAAGGGCTGACGTTTTAAATGTTTTCGAATGGTGGGGGTGGGGGTGAGGTAGAAGAAAAGAAGAACACACTCCAGATGTGAGTCACGATTTTTGAAAATCGCCGCCAAATCAAAATAGCTCCAAACAAAACCCCCTTCTTTTTTATTTTTTTTATTGCTCATTAACGTAGCAGCGTTCGACACACCCTTTTTAATCGTGAAAGCTGCGGTGTTCATTTTTTCTGTGCAGACGATTATTAAATAGAAACGTTCGCAAGAGGCCAAGCCTCCAAGCTGGATAGGTGTTAATTGTCGAGTTGCCATCCGAAAAAGTTTGCTGACCCGGACATGCTAATCTCGGGTGGCAGATGGCATCTTGCAACGCCCAGGAAAAAGAAATGATCAAGCGATTATGTCCGATGATTGTGTTTTAATTTTGGCGCTTGTCAGATGCAATATTGGATGCTCTTTTTTTTATGTGTGATGGTACTCTACCGTTTCACTTCATTAAAGAGAATTTAGTTTATTGGATAAGTTTCGCTTTTAGGCTTTCAGCTCATTCGGGAATGGAAGGGTCGCACTTCCAGAAGTTGTCTTTACTTATGATTAAAATTTCAGATATTATAAAGCTTTCAATTCGAATCTGGGACGAACAAAATGCGTGAATTATCTTATTAATTCGGAACGTCTTATTACTTCAGTTTACTTCCAAAAATTTCTTTTAATGCTGTGACAATACTCTTCAAGATACACGGCTCATTGTACAGAAGAGTTTCAAAAGTCAATATCAGAATTATTAAACGACATACGCTTTAGATTGTTTGGAATACAAAAAATTTAATGTCCTATTTTTCTTTCGTGACTTTCTTTCCTCTCATTTCATTTCATGTTTATCCTAGTTGTTATTATTTCGGTTTTATATTCAGTTTAGTTCGTTGTGCATAGATAACATTTCAAAGTAACATGACAACTATTTTAATATCAATTATTGAAGCGTGATCGGATAATGAACATGCAACCTGAGCAGGAATCCTATCTTTAAATTTTGGCTCTAACCTAAGGGAAGATACTTAGTCTCGATGGAATTAACGCACATAAGGGTTATCCGTTTCATTACAGCCCGATTCTTTTATGTAATCATATTTAGAACTTGGAATCTTCTTGTCCGAAGTCTGTACTTTACTTCTAGGTCACCGTGATTCGCATTTGGCAGAAGATTATGAATTTCAATCTTCTTTTCATGTTTAACAAGTTTGATTGTTAAATAAATTTGTTTAAAGTTTAAACGCCATCTTGTTGTTTCAATTTGGAAACTTTCAAATTGCAAATCTGAAATTTCAGAATTTCATGTACCTCGTCCATAATACAGGTTTTCTTTTAAAAAAAGAAAGAAAAAAAGAAAAAAGAAGAAAAAAAAGAAAAGAAAAGAAGAAGCCTTCGATTTTTCCATTTCCGATTTTCAGTTTATTTTTCCCCTCCTTGAATTTAAAAAAAAATCATACTGTAATATTCTTCGAGGCTTTGGAAATTTAAAAAGTGAGATAAGTCGATCTCTAAAAATGCCTTACAAAATTCCCAATTTAAAATTACATTAAATCAGTCACTAATTAATACTACATAAAAATGAAATAGATTGGCAAATGGAATGACAGCATTTTTTATTCACCTTTTTTTCCTAAACCACCTAGAAGGATTATTTTAAAATTGGCTGATGAATTCAAATATATTTCCTTTTTGCATTTGTCTCATATATCAATAATTAGCAAATGAATCATCGTTTTAGATGCCAATTTTTTTAAAAACTGTTTTGTAAATGTTTAATTTTGCACCGCAACCGGAAAAAGAATGCAATACCGGATTGAATACAAAACTACTCTCTCACTCTATGGCAAAAAAATTATGCACTTTACAAACTGTTTGTCGCTCAAAATATAACAGAATTACTTTAAAAAGTCAAAGGTGCTAAATAGGATTTTTGACTTATACGATGGCATTTCAGTTTGGCATATAGGGATGACTCTTTTAACGTAATGCGGCTAATTAGAATGCATTTAATTGTTGTTGTTGTTTGGATCTTGAAAAAAAATGCTAATACATTGGTCTGTTTTTATGATCATTTCACTGTTTGCCACTGGATATGAAATTCTTTGAATACTTTACATGTACAGTGGGATTGATAATTGTATTAAGGGCTATGTAAAAGGCTCGTATATGTTTTGATGACATCCTGTTACAGGTTCACGTTTCATTTTGCCTGCACTACGAATTCCGTAAACAAGTATTGCTCTGTAATTTCGGCATTAAATATTTAATAAAATGTGTGCGTGTATCCAGCCTCAAGATTTAAAAAAAGGCATTAAAAGGATGCCAGATCATTTGTGAAAGCTGTTGGCATTCAATCTGTAATTAACAATCCAAAATACCTCAGAACTCCTTCTACAGATTAAAACCACCAAAGATAAGAATCACAACATTTCTGGTGAACGGAGAATGCCCCATAGTTCAGGTTTTCTAACTATTTCGACCAGCACTTTCCCCCGCGAGAACATATCCCTTTCACCTAAGCACGAGGGCGGTGTTGCCCCAGGTTCCACGGAGGCCCTAATGATTGTCTTAAGGAGCCCCTTTGTTTTGTTTGCGGCTCCGATAATTGCCGCGGCCCACTGTCAATCACGCCACGGCAGGGCTCTTATTAAGGGCAACGAGGATCCGGCTCGGCGTGGAAAGGGGGGCCCTGCTAGTTATTAGAGAGGTGGGTTCTGAAGACTTACAGTCTTTCAGACTTTTTTTAGACTTCTTATTGTTATTATTTCACTGCTGATACTTTTTTACATCACCCCCTTAGCACGTTTCGCGTTGCGCTCGGGAACTTAAAGCGTTTTTCATCTCTCTCACCTGTTCGGGAGGTTATGATTCCCCCCCCCCTCGCCTTCGTTCGTTTCTTCGCCAAGATTCTTTGGCACGTTGAAAGACCCGCCAGGTAAGGTAATGGCTTTTTAAGGTTTGTGTAGGTTTTTTTTTTTTAACTTTCTCTCTGACCTTCCGAAAAGAGCTATAAGTAATTGAGTAAACATTTTGAACAGAAATTATTCTGTAACGGTGGTATACGTTTATTCGGTTCGTTAATCCTATTGACGACTTTCTTTGAAACAAAATTATTTTCCTTAGAGGAAGACAACAAAATAACTGCAAATTATAGTAAAGGTATACATGTTAGATTAAAATACCCTTAATATTTTGAAAATTATGGGAATCCTTCCGAGTGTAATTAGATTTATGTATATTGGGCATTGTATTGATAGATATTATTCACGAATTTATTTTGTATGTATGCATTTCCCATAAAATGTAATACTTTTGATCCTCCGATCCTTCGACTCAAAACTATCTAATGCCATTCACCATCTATTAAAACTATCAGGTTCATCAATTAATAGAAGAACCGTTTTCACACCAAATACGATATGACTTGAAATGAAATTATTATTATATTTTTAACATTCAGGGATGTTAGGAATCTTATTAAAATATTTTTCAGAGGAAAAAATATTAAAATTTGGAAATGATCAACATTCTACTTACTGTCAATACCATTATTAGTAATAAATCTAGGAAGAAAAATCGTATCAAGGAATCAAAATTCACATATTACAAATCAAAGGCAAAACTGATGAAGAAAACAGAATTCAGTTTCAAGTCTTTTAAAAGAACAGAGTTTCGAAAGAAATAAGTTTCGTTTTCTTTTAATATACTTTACTTTATAGTTCGACCATAATTTTTCAAAATTAGTTTTTAAAAAAATATTTGGTTTTCTGTTATTTATTTGGAACCAGAGATTTCCTTTATTTCAGTGGAAGTCCTGAAAAGGTTGATAAACCGATGAGCATCCTATATGTTATTACAAAAATGATGACCAATTAATTTATTGTGCAAAAATGTTGGACTTTATCCACATTTAAGAGTAAGAAAAGAAATTAAGAATAAATTCTAAATTATTCTAGATTTTAATCTTGGATTTGTGAAATTAATATCGTATTGAAGCTCGTCCAGATAAAATTTGCAGAAAACTGGATTTTTCCTCTCTCACAAATACCATTTGTCAAAATCTAAGATATTATCTAATTGCAATTTGTATTCCGTATATTTCGCTACCATTTATATAAATAACTTAATTCTA
>JAOUZG010029335.1:559001-574482 GCA_026289955.1 Argiope argentata
TGTGTGTGTGTGTGTGTGTGTGTGTGTGTGTGTGTGTGTGTGTGTGTGTTCATCGCTATCAAATTGTCGCTTCAATTGTTGTTCAAATGCTTTGATATGCAAATTAAATCAAACTAAATGCTAATGGGTTATCAACATCTGAGTAAAAATAAAGTGATTTACTATGCCTGTCTCGCAAAATTTCATATTTTCATAAATATGTAAATAAAAAAAAAACTTCGTCATTATTTATGTTCATCTCAAAAATCAAAGTTACCACCTGCATAACACCGGCAGTCGCCAACTGGAGTCAAATCTCGCCAAACTAGTTTTTTGCAAGCCGAAATTGCTTTAATCTGCGAGCGAATGGATAAACCAACAATCCGCTAATGACGCTGGGCGGTTTCGAACGTGAACAACAGTTGCTTACCCCCGTAACTTTCCACCCGGACGGACGGACAATTAGAGCATCATCACCTCCCACTATCTCCTTCTTACCTTTTCTTTTCTTTTTTCTTTTACTTCTTATATCTCTCACCATCGCCATTAAGGAAGTACAGTCACTAACAATCTCAAGGAAGATAGAAATTTTTGTCGTGACGTTCTTTCGTTCCTTATAATAAATACTAACCTGTGCATACTTTATTTTTTTTAATTTTTGAAGCTTTTTTTTTCTTCTTTTCCCCCCTTTTTTTTCTACCCTCCTTTCGGCAGTGTTTAGTTAATTCTTTTCATTTTCTACACCTTTGCCTAGTTGATGTTGCTCATTCGTTTGGGGCGATAACGAATTTCTTTATTTTCTTGCGGAAATCTTAGTGCTAATTTCTAACCTTCAAGACACCAGATCGGTATCGTGTTGTGGGGAGGGGTAATTTTTTTTGTTCGCTTTTCATCGCTTTCTCTCTGCATATTCATGAGGTGTTTTTTTTTTTAACTCTCTAGCGAACATTAGAGAATTGTTTGCTTTCAAAGATTAATTAACAGGCAGGAACCGCATATCTGTAGATTTTATGTAATGATTCATAAGTCTTGCGTAATCTTTACGGGAAATGGAGTTTCTCGAAAAATTTTCGTTACTCTTTAGCTATATGATAAGCATGCGGTTAAAATTCTGACTATTATCATGAATAAATTTTCGAGAACTGAACCATTTTGAGTTGTTTGGTTTGAAGTTGCATTGGTGCAAGAACCAATATGCTAGCAATATGCGCCGAACAAAAAATTTCCTCTTATCCAAAATTTAATTAATTTCTTACCTGTAAAATGTTGGGAGGAAAATTTACTGGAAGGAGGGTGTTATACATAATACAAAAAGATAGTTCAGATTAAATTATAAAATATTACGGATTTTAAGAAGTTAAAGAGGCTAGCGTGTTGGTTTTTCGCCCAGCAATTTTAGCAGTGTCACTGCGAAATAAGTGTAATAAAGATAATAAAGTAATACTAAGAATTGAATATTAGAATATGGATTGTCGATTGGTATGTGAAAAAATTATTGGAGTTCGATTACCATATGGATACATAGGCAGTTGTTCTTCTAGTAATAGGCAATTATGGCTGCCCCTTTCGCAGACAAGTATCGCAAAAAATATATAAATTGCATATGTGTAATTCTTGAAAGATGATTTTAATCATTTTTGAAATTTAGTATTATGCTACAAAAAATTTTAAAATATGATAATCAATTTCTTTGAAATAAAATTTCTTTCTTCACCCCTCTTTCAAATCAGGCACACAATTGTTGCCTAAATATTTCAAACATACCATAGCTAAAGAACAAAAATAAAAAATAAGTAATCTTGTAAAAACAATTACAATTTAGTTTAATTATATCAATGTCGTTTTTTAAAGGAACATTAGGGTTATTTTCTAACGTACCTTGGAAATAAGAGTCACGGACAGAGAACGAGGATGACACCTGAGTTGTTACCACCCTCAATTAACTTCTGCAATACACCAGCGGAAGACCATTTGTATCTAGTGGATTTAATGCGCGCCAGTCTCCCGTACGAGGGGATTCTTCGGTGAAATTGGGTCTCGAACCTGGAGCCTTCCGATAACGGAGCCAAGATCTTAGAACGAAGTGATTGGAAAAAATAGTTCACTCAATGAATGTTTAACCCTTTGCACTCTGAAAAATAATTAGATGCAAAATTATTCACGTGATACAAAGATTTGTTTCTTGCCATGAAAATCAAATATACATAATTCTTTTAAGTTGAGTCTTTGAAAAATTAGTCTGCATCTCTTAACCATTATGTAGGCGTTTTTAACAATTAAATTTGAAAAATAAATAAATAAAACATCAAAATGATGCACAATCTTGAATGATGAGTCAGATGCACCTTCGGAGTGTAAATAGTTAAATAACGAATCGTTCGTTGTGCCTTCGTTTTATTAAAAATTTGAAACAAAACGTTGCCAGTTTCCATCAGAAAAGACAACTACCCATCATCCACATGCTCCATTTTTCCTTGTGCTAGCCAAGTTTCAAGTCTAGTCATTTGGCTAACAGAAGCTGCTCTACTTCTCTTTTAGCACCAGTTCTTGATATGGGGACAACAGAACAACCCTCATAACCATAAACCATCATATAAAAAAATTTAACGCATCTTCCTGAAACAGAAGTATGAGTTCTTTAAATGTCTTTTATTCTTTTATGTTATTACCGAAAATGTTTCATTTTCAGATGCATTTTAAATGCGCCTTATTAAATTCTCGAACAGTTAACAAAAAATTTCAAACAAAAGACAGAAGGAAGTAGACCTAGGGTGAAAGCAATCAGAAGGAAATTAAGATGAGACGGTATTTTTGCCTTGATGCGTGGATACATTATAGGAAAACTAAAGCCTGCTGGGCATAGATGTTGAAATAAAATTAATGCCAATATTTTAAGAAAGCAGATAAGTGTGTTATGGCTATTATGCTAAGGAAATTTTGTGTGCTTTTTGAATAAACATGATTACAAGATAGTATGGTTAATTTTGATGTCATTTGAATAAAAGTGGTGACTGAAACAAAATAATTTCATATCTGCTTTTTAAAATAAATATTGGATATTTTTTTCCGAAAATTTTACTATCATACATATCTGTTTTATTTATTTATTTATTTTTGCATGAGGCAAAAAAAAGCGAGAAAAAAAAGAAATCATGTTAAATGAGAAATAATCCAATATAAAAACTAATTTTTCTCCCGCTTCAGGAAAAGAAAATATCCGACTACGTTAGAAACACTGGTTTTCGACCACTTTGGTGAAATTTTTTTATTGCTATTCCTTTTATTCAGACTTTACTCTTTCCAAAACAGTTTATCTTTTGTTTCTAAGTAATTTGGAAAAAAAGTTATAGCGATTATAAAATACTTTACCGAAGAAAAAAATTGGAAGTGGCATTCTAAAACTAAAAATTAACTTCATTTTGCCAAATTTTGATATTTTCTTTTGATTTTACTTTATAAAATAGTTATTTTATGTTGCTCGTGACAAGCTAGAGATTTTTAACACATATTTTTCTCATTTCTTTGAGAAAAATTGGAAACATTTCTGTTTACAATCTCGTGCTTGCTTTTCTAATTTTATTTTGCTTTTTTAAAAGATAAAAATATTAATTTTCTTGAAATTTTTTACAATTTTTAACTTTTTCATAATGGGTCGAAAAAAAATTGTCGCTCAAAGAAGAGGAAACTCCCCAGAAATCATTACAATTCTTCGTATTCTAAAAAAGGAACTGAAAGTGAAATTCCAACTAATTCTACTGATCTTACTACTGTAAATTCTTCAAAACTCAGTGGTAACAACAGTTTTAACATTCTAGGATAAATCAGCAGGACTTCGACAGCATATAATAAAAAAATTTAAACCCATTTATAAAATTACATGGACAGGAATTACAGCGTAGAAGTTTACATGGAAAAACGTAAAATGCCAATAAGAATTTCAATGGCATGTTATGAAATTTGGACCGAAAGAGCATTTTGTCGAATTGCAAGCATTGCAGTTAGGTTCATTTATAACTGTGCTTCAATTTAATAATAGTATAAAAGGTCTACTAGAAATTTTAAACATTTAAAAAATTGAGTGCAGGGAATTATATGCGAATTAATAGTTCTAAAAGACATTCACTAGAACAACTAAAAACTCAAAGAAAAAAAATTTCCGGTATCCAAAAGAAAAAATGCTGACTTATTGAGGAAAAGAAAGGTCTAAAATTTCATACAGGGGAGTTTTAAACAAATTTAATAAGATGAACCATATTTTGCAACTAAAATTTGTTTTTAACTTCAATTTTCTCAAAATTTCAATTTTCGTAAAAATCCTCCACCGTTAACATGAGATTTCGAAACCAATTAGAGGTATTTACATAAAAATTGCAGCGTGTGTTTCAAATAATTTAGGCAATGAAATTAACCAAAAGTTTTATTATTGGTGAAATACTTTTTCATTTATAGGTGCTTTTAGAAAAATTAAGTTATGAATTTATGGAAATGCTTATATAAGTATATTTTTACCCAAAACTTCTTTGCATATGATTATTTTTCTTATGCTTTGGTTCATTTCATACATCAATATGTTCTATAAATTGTGTACAAAGAAAAATAGGATTGCTGCATTACAATTTTGTGTAGAATATTAGCCGTTTTGGTTAAATTTCCTTAAATTTTATTAAAAAATTTCCTGTTTTTCAAAATGTATTATTTTTTAAAATATTTTTGTATTTATGGTGTTTATAATTGACAATGCATCTGAAAACCATAAATAGTTTTTTAAAAATCCAGTATTTCAATTTTTTTTCTTCGAACGATAAGATAGATTATAAATAATGCTTTATTATATAAAAATTATTTTCAGTATACTTTAAATTTCTTAAATTTGAATGCTTTTTAAAAATACAAATATATTTTTTAAAACTACATCATATTTTAGAATCTTATTTTCTATATATTCCAGTAATTAACTGAGTCAGTTATCCAATTTCTAGATGGATTTATAGTTTAATTTTTAATTTTGAACTACATGGCTTCTAAATTTAAAGTGAAAAAATAATAATGCATCTTTTTTTTAGATGTTCAATTTGTGACGTACATAACCTTAAATAGTAATTCTAACTATAAAATTTAATGTATCTTTAGAAATAGACATTTACAACAACACTAAACGATAAAAGTTAAAACAATCATCTTAAATGCTAATTCCTTCTATAGAACATAGATAAATTCGATATCATCAGTTTTTTTCTAAGAATTTCATTAAATTTGTATTCATAAAGAATGATTTAGTAAGTTTTAACTAAAGGAATTTGCTCGCAGATATTAAAAAAAGATCCGAGATGGAGGATTTTATATTATTTAAATTTTTTCGAACTGATTTTCCTTAGATTTTTGGATTATTTCTGCAAAAATATATAGTTTAAATACTGAGTTAGAACATAAATAATTCACTTAAATAATAATAATTTTGCATCTAAACGTTCTTATCACGTGTTAATAAAACTTTTCTTCGAACTATTGTAAAATATATTTTCTATTTGATCTTTATTCGAACACTTTTCTTTTCTGGTAATATTCTCGAGAAATCTTCAAAATAATATCTATTTAATAATTCTAACTCGATTGGCAATCCACTTTTTTCCACTCTATTAAAGTGGAAAAATATATTTAATTTTATTTATAATAAAATGCATATGAAAAATATCGACAACATTTTTATTGAACGAATCGGCAATTCATATACAAATAAATGCATTATTATAAGTGCTTGTAGGTTTTAATTAAAAGTAAATAATAAATCACATGTAAAAAAATTTAAATGACAGTTTTACGGCTTAAGAAGTTCAATTTGAACTTGAAATTAAAAAAAATTCTTTAAAAAAGGGTTTTTGATTTTGGTTTAAAACTAAAGACAAATCTGCATTTTTAATTTAAAGACCCCAAGACAAATTTCATTCATCTAAATTATTACTTATTCTAATTAATCATGTTCACACGAAACGACAGAACATATACATCGTAAATAAGTAAAAAGATTAAAAAAATTTAGGTATCAGATTTCTTGTAATCGAATTCATATCGAAAACTTCCATGATTTTATTTAAAAAAATGAAAATCTAATAGCATCTAATAGCCATAGAAAAACGTTCCAAGGGATACAAAATTGCCTATTCAGTCTTATAGTCTGAAATTAACAAAATTTTATTCATTCTTTTAAGCATGAAGGCGAAATGTTTCATGAGAAGAAAAAAAAATGTATACGATTTCTAATTACTGCAACGTTCCAATATTCATCAATTTTCTTCCCGATAAATTTTACTTTTATGTAATGCATTTCGTTACCACAGAATTTCGTATTAAGTTACCTTTTTAATCTTATTTAAAGTTGTTTAAATTGAATTTTAATTAAAATATATAAGTAAATTTTTCGAATATTTCTTAATTAATGTTTAATAATTTAGTGTATTTGAGATCATGAAATATTCATTTTCAATCAACCTTAAATATTTAAATTTAATTATAAGTTTGAAAAGATGCTCATTTTATTAAAATGAGTGCAATATTTTACATATAGGAATGACATTTTCTTTAACTGCTAAAGAGAAACGTTTCAGATGTATGTCATCACAATGTTTTTTTTTATTCTTGTTTCTTAGTAAAGAAATTTGAGATTAGGGTTTGCACATCTAATAGCATTTTGATGTATTAATAAAATCTGAAAATGAGCAGAAAAAAAAAACAATGTTTATCATGATTGTTATATTCTTCTTTATTTTTAAGCAAATAAAGATTTTTAGTTTAGAATACAAATATTGTTGTTTCTTCTAAATTCCTTACAGAATAAATAAATAAATACACATCATTTAAGAGAAAGTATTGATTTGTAAGAAATGCGAATCAATGTTAATCAAAAAGTATCATTTTTCAAAGAATTCTATCATCTAATTTTAATACTGAATCATGCTAAGAGAATATTATGGTGTCTTTGTGTATTTTCTTTTCTTTAAATTCTTAACTCTAATCGCACATAAATTTGGTTTTCACTCATGTTACTTTCTATCAAGTCCCTGGAAAAACGATGAAGCGGCGAAAAAAATACTGAAAGCATTTGTTATTAAATACAATTATAGAAATAATTATTTAAAATAAATATCGAAAAAATTTATTAAAAATTAACAATTTATCAGTTGTCACCATTAAAAGAAGTTTGATTTTCTGAAATTAAATCCGAAGTGTTTTGGAGGCCTAGTGCGCACGCACTATGTCATGTTGTCTAGACTGCAGGTAGGTTATGAGCTAAATCTTAAAAAGTATAAATAAACTGGTAAAGTGAAATATAAATTCAGAAATATTAGATATTGAATAATAAAATCTTTTTTTAAAGTACAATATAGCAAGTAATACAGAAGCTATCCACTAAGACCTTCTCCTGATTTCAATTTCGATGACGGGAGCTATAGTCATGAAAGTGATGATTAGATATAATAAAATGTCTTGTGTTATGAGATTAAAATTTAATCAAACAAATACCTTTTCCCTGTATTCTCTTTTTAACATTAATTTACAAAATTAATATTTTCGTATTAATCTGAAATCCAACTCTACAAATTTATAACTGACTTTGTCCCATATTTTTGAAAGTTTGCGAGAGAAGAAATTCTGACTTTGAATTTTGTTGCTAAGCATTTCTTTTTCTTTTTTTTTTAAATTATCGATGTTTATTTAAAAAAATTTAAACGAACAAAATGTCCCTCCCCCCCCCAAAAAACCCCCCTCATTATTTTCAAAATAAACTTACTCGGGGGAAAAATTCGAACTGACGACATTTTGACATTAAACTAATTGGCTAACGGTAAGCATTTGCCAAATAAGAAGTGTAGAAGCATGCAATGATTTTTTAAAAAAGAGTAGCATGATTGAAAAATGCATTTGGTTTAGACACAAAAAGTTACGTAATTGCCCTATCATCAGAAATGATGAGCATTAATTAGTTATACCACTCTAAAAAATAAAGCAGGTGTAATAATAAGTATCTCGAAATAAAATCTGGACTCAAAGTAGATTCGGATAACAATTGAAAGACGAGATCATAATAAATTTATCAATGAAATGTGTAAAACTAACATTAAATATAATTTCAATTACAGAATCCTTCTTTCAATCCTAATTCCCAGCCAGCAAACACAATACATACTTTTTAAAACAGTTGTCACAGACTTTCGAATAATTTAATCACCAAAGTAACACAGCCGATTTTACTCCAAATCGGAGTAGAATCGACTTTAATCAACGCTTTACTTAATCAATACAACACTGCGAAAGGTTAGACAGAAATTCCATAAAAAATGGCATAATTTCCTTCATCAGGTAAAAAAAGAAAGAAGAAAATATACCTATATTAGGTATGTATTCCATCTCTGCGATTGAATATTTTAAAAGCTGCAAGTGCCGTCGGAATTGAGTTGACAGAAGAAAGCACTCAGCCGCCGTCATTAGTTCTCATAAAAGAGGACTTGATTACTGCAGACACTTTAATTGGAGCACTGAAAAACTAGTGTCCATCCAAAATGGGGGAGGACGGATTTTTTTTTCAACCTTCCATTCTTTATTCTCTCCCCCCCCCCCCTGAGAGTGGCAAGAAAGGTAAAAAGAGAACGAGAGAAAGAAACAGGGAGCTAGGGATGAGAAAAAAAAATGGTGATTTCATTAATTTAGCTTACATTAGAGGAAGGCGTCGAAAAAATATATTCTATGAAAAAGGTTTTATGTCTTTTTTTTTTTTCATTAGTTACCGTGGCAGTCGCTTCATATTAATTTCAGCGTTTCGTACTTTTCAAATTAATATAAATGTCCCGAGGACCCATGTGTGAGATTTGTAATTGAAATGAAAACAGCGAGATAGAGAGGGGCAAGGGAAAAAATGGCGAAATGGAAAATGAAAATGCATGGTTATGAAGGCGAAAGTTCTTCTCTGCCATAGAAGGGAGGGGAAAAAATTCCTAAGGGCCACAAACGAAGAAAACCTTGTCAAACCTACTTTGTTCTTTACCTTCATTTCTTTTGGAGTTGAATTCTTTTAATTTCGAAGTCTTTATGCGCTGCCCACTGTAATCAGTTATTAATAAATCCGTCTCGTTTCTTTTTCTGACGTTTATCTTAAAAGCCTGAGTTTCCTTTCATTATTAAGATGAAAGGATCTTATTAAAACTTCAGTTGTTGATTTCTAGAGGTGAATATGAATCACGCAGCAATATTCGCAGATGTGTTCGGAAGTTTTATTAACCTTGATGAATCGAAATAATTGCAATATCATCGAAAATTTTCTTCTCGTTCGGCTAACTATATTGAAAGTGAAATAACTGCTGTGAGATGATAACAGCCTCTGGACACAATGACATAAAGAACCGGAGTGCTGGCATGGGGATAGCGCTTCTCTCGGGAGAGCTGGGCGTTCCGGATTCGAGTCCCTGTTCGGGCATGGTTTTTCTTCTGTGTTCTATCTGTAAGGTGTATGAATATGCTCCTCTATAAGGGACTGTGCTAATGAGTGCGATGAATGAGTATCTAAGGCGTTCTCTTGGCCCTAGTTGGCGCTACTTCAGAACAAGGATACGTCCCTTTTGGCTTAAAAATCGCCGATGCCCCGGCGAAGCTTGTCAATGGAGAGTACCACTAATAATAACAACAACATGACATAAAGAAGTGATTTAATGGAAACTAGACGCATTTCCACTTGAATAATATAACCAGCTATTTTTCAGTCTTAATTATGTAGTTATATCAAGAATCACTTTGAAACGACGCAGAACTGTTGTAAGCAAGTACGCACTTTTAAACTATGGTAGATAACTTGAAAGAAATCTGAACAGGCATGACAAGTTTCATTCTTCATCAACGCAATAAAATGAAGATAAAAACCAACGTTGCCAGATACTTAGGTATCACGCATCTCTAACGAGTTCCGAGCTCACAATCTCCCGATCTTAATGAGTCTGGGTAGTGAGAATATTGTCCTGCCTTTAATTTCAGGACCATAAATTTGAGTCGTGGTTAAATGAAGAAGACGAAGTATCTGAGTCGGTCTTTTTCTTTTTAACTCGTTTAATTATATTAATGCACCTTTGGAAGCGACGACATTCAAATATTTCAAAACTTTGAGCCTTGGTTAGATGAAGACGACGGTAACTTAAATATCTCTGAAAGTTTTTATATTACATCTTCAGAAAGATGTTTGGCTCTCGATGCCAAATTTAAAGTGCCATCAAATCCATACTGATATAGGATCTTTCATGGATTTGGGTTTCGAATTTGGAGCCCCCTCAATCTGAAGTTGAAGCCTCGCCCTAGGGTCTCATGACTCGCTTTGGTTTCAATTCTGAAATGCCGCCTCAGTATCTCGTATTGATATAAAAGAAATATAGTAGTTCAATTTTTTTTCGGTTTTTTTGGCTTGATTTAGCTATATTAACGTTTTGTTTTAAAACAACACTAGACCTGATATGATACGGACCTCTTAATTTTCACTCGCGCTCAGATGACGAGAACAGCATCTGTCCTGTCACCTCTGTCCGAAGCTTCACACCACACCCAAGGCAGGACATTTCTCCTCGACAGAAATCACTAGACCTACTTACAACCTTGATTTCTAGGAGGAATCCAGACTCAAAACTGAAATCCGTGGGTTCCCGAAAACGAGCCCGTAACACCAAGCCTCTGCGGCCCTCAGATTTCTGAAAAACAATGAATAATAATCGAGCGTTTGTATTGAAATAAATGTTACCTATTTTTTGGAATATTATGTTCTTATTCAAATAAATTATCTAAAATTCGAATGAACTATCCAGTAGACTTGGAGTAAAAATTAAAATTTTATAACCAATATTTAATTTAAATAAATTCGTATTTTAAAAAACTAGCAGATTGGAAGTGAGAAGATTGCATAGTAAATTTATATATCTTTGCCGTTGGGTTTTTGAGTTATGATGTTCGCAGAAGTGAGTATTCAAATCATCGAGATATCCCCCCACCTTCGATAGATTTGGTCCAAATATTTTATATAATCTAAAATTCAGTTGATCAACCTCAATATTAATTTTTCTCCACACAGTTATTTGCTTCTTAAAACTGTTATTAATCATTTGTATGCGGACAGACAGACTTCCCTGAGTCTCATTTCATCTAAATTTTAACAGGATATATGCAAATTTAGTTTTAAGACTGCATACCAAATTTCATCCTTTAAGAGCAAAGCATATTTGAATTACCAAACTCACAAAATTTTGCTTTTCGAAATTGGAGAAGTCTGAAAGTGGGAGTTTTCGGTTTTAATTTCAATGTCCAGTTCGATTATTATTATTTTTTGAATATTTAAAAACTCACTAAAATGATAATTTTAATTAATGTATTGTTTAAATACTTAATTCTTAGGTTCGAGAACTTGTGCATGCTGTTATTCAGGACATTGAGTGAATTGAATTAAAAAATCCTTATTAGTAAAAAAAAAAAAGGTTTAAAAAATCCTTAAAATATTTTCAGACCGCAGAATCATTATTAGACTCTAAAAGGCTATACTTAGATTATACCTCTCTTTTATACTCTTCGTAAGCAGAAAATAAAAAAAACCCCTGCAATTAACTGTTTCAGAGTTAAATCACTGTCTGATTTACACAAATTAAAATATTATTTTATATATTTATAAAAAATCAATGCCTAAGCGTCTTATTTTATACTTTGAGGCTAAAACTCATTTTCTTAGCAAATAAAATGTCGCATTGCTATATAAACTTCGGAGTATTCAAAGGGCAGTGGGATCATAGAAATACGAAACAAATGTTGCTAGCATTCACTATAATGATAGTAGAGGAAAATAAATAGACTTTAATTACGTTACATTGATAAAAAATGACATGCTCCTACGTGAAATATCCAAAGGATGAAGTCACCTAATTTTCGAAGTCGGACATCTGAGACTATCATTATCCCCATTTATATTTCACGGTTTAGATTCTTTTTGCAAATCAAACAACTTTATACCATGGTAAAATTTATTCAAGTTAGAGGTATCCCTTGCTGCAAATACTGATGTAAGGATATATGAAGTTTCGGATAATTTTATTACTTATTTTTTAATTAAATTTTCAGCAGGTACTTAATTAAAAAATATTTAAATAAGGTAATAGTTTTTTCTTATATTATCTAGAGAAAACTATTTAATTATCATATTATAAACAATTCTCTACAAATAGTCTTTTTTATTTAAGCTCTCCACTTATTTATAGACATATAAATACGCAACTAATATATCACTAATTTATCATCTTATAACTTAAAATTTTTAACTGAAAGGCAGACGATTTGTAAATTTTTAACTGATATACAGGAGCAGCTCAAGAGTAAAATAATTTGATGCCTTTGAGAAGGCATAGTTTTCTTTTCCTTTTTTTAAAAAAAATCTGGTTTGGCCGTTTTTATATTACTTGACTGTATTGGCTGTAGACAGGAGATCCTACAATTAATATTACCTTTTTTCATTAGAAAAATACTTTTCATTAATAAAACCGCATATTTCATTTGTAAGCAAAATGGAATTTTACTTTGTCCTTAAATAGATTTGTACTTAATAGATTGTACTTAATAGATTTCACTTTGTACTTAAATAGATTTCACACAATTTTATTTTTAAATAAATTTTTTTCTCAGTTTCTTTAAAGATTCAACAATTCCCTATTTTATAATTCCTATTCGAATTAATAAGCATGCATAAATTAAATTTTGCGCCGATCCATTAAAAAAAAGTGGAGAAACACTTTCTTATAAAAAGAATTTTCAAAATTGTGATAAAAAATAGGAATCACGAAAATAATTTTTGAGTGTTTAATGACCAAATTGTTTTAAAGACTTGCTATTAGTCTGAATATATAGAATAATTGTAGGCAATAAGATTTGATTGAAAATCGATTGCACCCTTCTATCTCTTTGCTTAAATATGCATCATTTTTGTCAGTCACACGCAAATATGAACCATCATAAAGGGATATCTTTTTATTACATGATGATTAGGCAAAGCATTTCGATAATTCTGCACGTATCTCAATCGTAAAAATATTTAATGAAAGCCCATCTGAAGACACCGATATTCTGACACTTAGTTCAAAGCGCACTATTAGATTTTGGCATCATCAACGAGAAACATAATACCAAATCGTACTCCTGTATTATATATATACATATGTATATATAATAAAAAAAACTTTTAATTTCCACCCTATGAGTTTTTTTTATAAATTACGGCTCATTAGTTTACTTAATAGTTGGTCTTAATGGTTATGCCTTAGCCAGTAATAGCTTTTCTTATAAACGACTGGAAGTTGGTCACCTTTGGGAAAAAGGGAGGAAATCTCGAACCCAGAGCAGACTTCCCCCCTTCCCAACATGAATTGGATGTTAAATAAACGGAAAAGCTTTTAGTATTTCCCCCCTTTCCAATCAGTTAAAAAAAATCCTGCTTTATAATAAAGTCGTAAAATAATCGTAACCTTAACTCCAGCGAAGCGGTGTAGGCATTAACTGTAATAGACGACGCAGTAAAAAATAAATACTCTTAGAAGGCAATAACAAAAAAAAACAAACAAATTCCTTCCTAGTTTCCCGATTGGTTCATTAAACAGAACGGGACTTTTCTGGTCATTAAGTAGTGGAGGGTAAAAATTGAGTTTAAAAAGATGATGGCCCTAGGTAGTTGCTAACAAATATTCGTAGTTTTTAACATGCCCACCTCCTTGGCAGACGCCGTATGTAACTCTCAAAAGAAGCAGCAAAATTAAAAGGTTGACTCAGAAACTTAATTTGTTTCAAAATGAGCCTTCCAAGCAATTGAATCAAAATCATTTCCCGAGTGGTGACGAAGGCTGAAGAATGTGGCGATACTTAATAGGTTGGAAATTCGAGTCCCACCAAATTAAAAGCGGCCACTAACGATGATCTCATGCGCTCACTCATTTCTCCGCAGCGAATTGCAACCGAGCCATTTATCTGGACGTCATTGCCTGATTGAGAGAAATCGGAATAAATTAGGGATTAAATTTATGCCGAAACCGCATTTCGACTCGTCTCTTTTAATTGGGCTGTTTTTAACTGTAAAATGATGCTAATGAGTCTGATGGTGGTTTTGCGGGGCTTAGAGCATGCGTAATTTTATGTCGTGCGCTTCGTTAGAAGCAATTAGCATACGCATAATTAACTTTCTCTGCCTTTTAATCTGTAAGACCGTCTCGGCTGTAAGCTTGTAACATGAAATTAATGAAAGTAATTAATCTTAGCATTCAAGGTTTTTATTAATAAAAAATTTGACTTATTTTACAGATAAATTAAATTTTGCTTAGTGTTAAACTTTATTTTGAACTAATGAGTCATAAATACTTATTTAAAGTTCACAAACTGTTCCTTTATTAACGATACAAAACATTTAAGGCATATTTTTTAACTTTATGGGTGCCCCAGTTGACGCTCAAATGAGCAAATATTTTGAAGAAATGCAGCAGCTTTAATTGATAGGCAGGTCAGCGGATTAAGAATGATTGTGATAATATTTCTAAGAGATCTTAGATAGGTTGTGAAAATATGACGTGTATTACTAACTAGTCAATTAATGCCCTTCATAAGATAGCAAAAGCAATTTCCCTCTATATAGTTAGTTCCTATTATTCAAATCAAACCTGGCATTATCCCAAACCATTGAAGGGGAGATGATGGAACAAATGAATCGAATGAAATAAAACATGAAATGATTGAATATAAATCGTAAGGCGGAAAGTTCGATTTCTATCCTTTGGATTCTTCTTAAATAGCATTATTCAAAAATTTATAGACCAATACTCTTTTTAATAAAAACTTGCACTCGAGCAGACTATCTGCTGTAAGTTTCCTAACTTTTTTATCAAGTCAAACACAATTTTAAACCAATGGGAGTAATCTCTCCGAAACTTTCTTTTTGATAATTTGTTATACCTTTCTAATAACTTTGTTATGTCAGAGAATGCTTTACATGGTAGCGGTGTAGAATCGTTACGAAATGTTAATTTTTGGCATGAATTTAGTAATTTTTACCTTGGCGAGTTATTTGGCGATTATTCCATGGCATGCGTTAATAATATCAAAAAAATCGAATTTCTGTTTTATACACATTTTTCAACCGTTCACTTTTAATTTATATTATGTTCCAAAACTTCTGCACGATATTCATTTAGTTTCAATACAAATTACGCCAAAAAGAAACACAGAACAGAATGGATCTGTTGAAGTCTAGTGACATGCTAATGTTGAATGATGTCTGACTTTCTAAATGTATATTATCACGTCGTTTCCCGCCTGCAACTTCCAAATTTGGAAACTCAAAGATAGAAATAGCTTTGAGAATGTTAATAAACTATAACGCCAACTCCATTTATTTACTTCACCGCCGGTTTGACCAAAAGAAATTGGTCACATCCCATACGACAGCCACAAAAATTCAACT
>JAOUZG010029335.1:574882-612771 GCA_026289955.1 Argiope argentata
TTTGTATGACGTGTAACATATTCTATGTACAGATAAAAATGGAAAGTATTCTTCCCTCTATTTTCATATAAAATTGTCATATAAAAATATTCAAAAAGTTTGAATCAATATAATTTACAACTAAATATTTTTAATCGAGATCAATAAATACAATCTAATTGAACAAGCGCGACTATCTGGTCTGTTTGGTTTTGTTTAAATTTCCTAATTTTAATATTTTGAGACATGCCTATTGTCCGAAAGAAATCATTTTAAAGCCATTTCAAAAGATAAAAGAACGCCATGCTTTCAAATATGTTAATTTTAGTATTAAAAAATTTGAAAATTTGAAAACGCATTTGCTTTCAAACAAGCATACGTAATAATTAACAATGCAAAATTTGTAAAAGCATATAAAACTATTTTTTACCCGCATGTTTCGGAGACATCAAAACTTTCTAACCAAAACAATGTCATGTTCTCAAATGAGAAAAAATGAATCAACTACCATTCCAAATGAAACGTATAAAAATGTCATTTTCGACACGTGTCTGTATAAAATGAAACAAATATGAAACATGATATTTTTGGAAAATAAATGGATGGAAACGTTTTCGATGATATTTTACTATACATATATCACTAATCCAATTAAACAGTTTTATTTAAGGCAAATATGGCTTAACATCTACAATGAATCTTCTGTAATCGGAGCCCAACATCTAATTTTTTAATTTTTTTGGAAGAGACATAAATCTCTTAACAATTGGTCTAAGTGAAATATATAATTAGTAGACTGAGGGAAAAAATGCTGATGAATTAAATTTTTACATACATCATCTGTGAATCATATTTAACAAAATATTCTTGAGACAAAAGTCCTTAAAATAAAAAAAAGTGGCACTCCAATGAACTAAATCAATCATCAAAGCTTATCGATCTATGAAAATTTCAATATAACTACTCGACAAAAACTAGCGATTTTAGATCACTTTATCAAGATATCAAAGAAGCCAATCAGGGTTACTCTAGAATAATTGGTCTAGATTATGAAAATGATGATTGTTCTAAACTTGCAAAATTGAGAACTGAACAAATCAGCCAGATTTGAAGAAGATAGAAATGCTTATTTATTTATTTGGCTGAAATATTAAGAATATTTTACAAATATGAATCTATAAGACCAAAGGAATATAAACCATAATTTTTGAAATATATTTATAAGCCTAAAAAAATGTTATTATTGGGAGCATTTACATACACCTAAAAATAAAATTAAAAACTGAAGGTTTCAATTAACCTGTGAAATGTTTGCTGAATAATTCCTTGAGATCTTATAAATTATTTAAAAAATTAAAATATTTCAATTTCTGTTTTGAACATAAAACTTCAATGTCGGACTATTCGGCTTTCAGTTGTTAGTTTTATTTTAAGGCATACTTGAATTGAGTAAAAATTTCTTTATATTAATTGAAATTTCATCATTTCCACTTTAATTTAAAACTGAATTTTACGTGCACTGATAGAAAATCAGAGAGAGATGTGGAGTTCAAAGATAGGACTGCTTAAGGCCTACATAATAGTATAAGTGACATAATAGTATATGACTATCGAAATTTGAAGCTTAAAAATATTTTGCTGAAAAACTTATTATGAGACCAAGTTATATAAAAAATGATTTAACCCTTTAGTCGGCATTAATATTGACGAACCGACTAGTCGCCAAAGGCTGATAGTCTTTAATAAACAAAATGCATGGCATGTTTTGATCTGTTGAAGATCATACGCCCTCCCAGTGGGTTGGACACGATGAGAAATCATTCTTTTAAGAAGAAAATATTAAAACCTTTCACAAAATTTCTTGTAAAAGTTATGGAAAAATATATGTGAAATGTCACTATATTTATTTGAACACTAATATTTTCAATTGGAATTGCTCATTAACAATAACTGAATTTAAATATAAGATCGTGCCTGATATATTCCCTTCTAAAAATATGGCACAGTCATTTGACGATTGCTTGACAGAAATTATTTTTAAAAAGGGATTAGGTTTTTCTATTCATTAACAAAGCAAAATCAATTATTGTATTTTTAGTTCGTTAATCCCTTTCCAAATTCTTGAAGAACCTCTAAAATACATCAACTAAAAAAATATATATTTAATAACTTTACATGTCAGTTAATATAAATTTTTAGATAATTCATTATCAGGTAAACAGACTTGCCATTACATAAAATCGATGAAGCCATTTTCTTCCCCCAAAAATCCACTTCTTGAGCTCGTCCGACGATGAGCTGCAAATCCTCACCAATGTGCATAATGTATACATATCGATTTTATTTTACTCATTTACTCGTGGCCCGAAAGGTCACCTCATGAAGTTAATTGAAATCGAAGACTATGGAGCACGCGAATCCGACCCCTATGAATACAATGAGGCTGCTTAGGCCTCTCGAAAGGTGACTGTAAGAGGGGGGGAGGACGAAAAGAAAAAAAAACCTGGAGTACCTGCTGCTAGTTTTTGAATGCGCTTCTGGCAGGGGACGATCCGGAGATCATAAAAAATAGATATTGCACTTCGTCACGCGATACAGTTGTTCCTGGAGGGTAGAAAAGTGGCACGCGCATCAGCTTTGCTTCCGGGTCGCAGAGGGTGAGACGATACAAATGTTAAAAAAAAAATGGTTGCGAAGAAAAACGTTAATTTTTTTAATGATTTTTTTATCGATTGTTCCTCCTACTTTGAAGTAAATAAACCGATAACCGATTAAAAAAAATGCTTTTTTTATTACTTTTTTGTCACAATCCCTTTTTTTCGACTCATACCTTGATCGCCACCTCACGTGCAAACACAAAGTTATCGTAAGGTGCAATCTTTTAAGGAGAATCGTCCCGAATGAATAATGGCATAAAATTTGGTCATAAGTTGTGTTGATGTTCATTTTTAGTTATTGAATCCAGGAAATTTGTCAATAGCTTGCTGTTTGTGTATGGGAGATTCATAAAGATCAAATCCATTTTAAAATAACTGAAACTTTGTAAAAAATGTTAAAAAACTTGTTACATCTTGCTTTCATGTACAGACATTTAACTTAAATATCGCTGAGTTTTTAGAATAAAAATGCTGGACAATGATTCCATCTCTAGAAATCTGACTTCTATTAATCCTAGAAATCGCTATCAAAACTATATTTGCCCATTAATGCTATTTAAAAAATAGAATTAGATTTAAGGGTACCATCTTTTGATCATTGCAAGTAATTATATATCACTCTTAAACTTCACGCAGTTTTTTAAAGTAATTCTTTAAAAAATGTTTCATTTACTTCGTCAGAAAATTTGCAAATGAATGGCATGTTCACCTGGAAATTTTTAACGCAATCTTAGGTATCATTAGATGAACCTAATATAGGAATAGATTAAAATTATACGGCTGGATGAGAATTGAACCAGACCGTTTTAATATGGATTTAACTTTATATGCAAATACGTGTGAATTTTTTATTCATTAGAGATGGAACCTAAAAAAAATAGCAGTTTTAAATAAAAATAAGTAATAAAGAACATAATTTTTTACATTTTGGAGAGAAAAAACAATACTTTAAAATGTTTTTTTTAATTTTTTTTCCTCAGAGGGTCTTTCTACATGGGCATTTTTTTTTAGATACATTGCCTTACAATGACAATGAATTACTAAGTAGAGTCTATTTATCACCAAAATTTTTAGCTCTCTTCCAGTTGAGAAAAGTTCTACAAAAATTGGCGTTTTCGTTTGCTCTTCCTTATTTCCGAACTGACTTTTTCCAAGAATGGCTTGTCCGTTCATTTACATAAGCTCATCGATTGTCAGCTTTTTGCGACATGATTTCAACAGCTATTTTCTGTTAACTTAAAACTAATTTTTGCTTGCTTTAACGTTTTCGTCTAATTTCAGAAGTTATTTAGTTTAGTTATATTAACGCCCAGATAGTTATATTAAAGCAGCACTAGAGTTATTTTGGTGCAGTAATTTTGAATAGTGGTCAGAGGACGAGGAGGACACTGAAGTGGCGCCCCTTCAACAAACTTTACATCACACCAGCGGGAGGGCGTTTAACTCCGAGGGTACACCTGATCCCCATACACGATGGTTCTTCTGTGACATTGGGTCTCAAACCTGCACCCCTCCCCCCTGTTCCGGAGCCAGGATCATACCACCAGGTCACCACGGCCCTCTCAGAAATTTCAGAAATAACCTTTGAAGTTTCTGGTCTTGTCTCCAGTTCTTGTTTTCCAAATAATGCGTAAATTTCTGATTTGTTTTTCTACCCATTTTTACTTTCTTATCTATAAAGAATAGAGGAAATACACGAGGTTTAATCGCCAAGATACTCGAACTCGATATTTTGAAGAATTTCCATTTAGATCTATCTGTATGCGAAAACATATTTTAGGCATAGTGTGTCTGTGCATGTTACAGAAATAACTTAGTATTTTCAGCTAGATGGATGAAACTTGGTAACGGTCTTTGCTCCACATTTGTAGATCTATTTTAAATTTTAAGCAGATTATATTTAAATAAAATCGGTCGATCCTACCGTTTGATTATAAATAACTGTAAAGGGAAGAGTGCCGGATAGATAAAATTCGGTTCACAGATTTAGCATCTATATTATAGATACGAGACAAATTTCTAAGCGTCCAGCAAAGAGCCGATCGTCTGTCAGTCAGTATTTTCTGAAGCATGCAAACACGGTGGCTTCTCTTAACTTCCCGTGGAAACCTGCATCTGCATTGAATTAGGAGTCAAATCCGCCCGTTTACCGTCTATTGATCTGCATTTCTCATAAGTCTGGAAACGCGATAATTACAAAACACTTTGACCCAAATCTATGCAATTTGAAAGGTGACGCAAAATCGCAGTTCTGTGATAAATTTTGATTGCAATAAACCAGAGGAAAAAGTCCAAAATACACATCAATGCTTTTTGTTGACTGCATCCGAAACAAATAGCCAAGACTGTGTACAAATAGGTGCATCCCTGACTATGGAGAGTGCATATTCTTTAACCGAATCTTACTTGGTAATTCTGTTTTTGAAAGTTGAATGTAGATCAAATCAAGTATTTAAATAAATAAATAAATTTAAGTTAAGAATTGATCCAACTTTGAACCATGGGAATCACAAAGGGTAGAGGAGAGAGAGGGTTTAAAAGAACTAAATTTTGTTAGATATCAGAGCTATACAATTTCGACATATGCTGCCAGGAATATAGACGGAACTACAGTTGATAAGTTGAATATGATTTCAAAACTTCGACATTTTTTCCCAACCAGAAAATTGTAAAAATGTATTTATTTTACTTTTACAAGATTTTTGTTTTTCATACCACATATCTGTCCGTATATGGGCTGTTCCTTCAAGGCCGGGAAACAAACGCAAAAGCACGCGCTCATCATGTGCCTACCAAAATTCCATCCATTTCCGATGTAGATTTATTAAATTCACAGCAAAATTACTTTCTGAAGAAACCTAAAATTATGGGCCAGAGGCTATTGCAATAATCAAAATCTCCACCAAAGAAAAAGAAAAATAACGAACAGACTTTAATATAATATGACCTACATCTTGCCGAACAGCTCTGCCGTTTTGTATCCAATCTGCTCACTACTGGCATTCCTAATTCACTTCAGATGACAGATCTATGGACGGGGAAGATATTTTTAAATGCCCCGGGATACACCCCTAACCCCTTTCTGCTCGCAAATCACGTGACCCACCGAAGCGGCAAATGGGTGAGGAAATGGCAGGAAATGAATCTGGCAAACAGCCCTCTTTCGAATAGCAGCGAGTGTTACTTAGAATGAATGTATCTCCCCATCCCCTCCTCCTACTCCAAAGAGAGGGAAAGGGGGCGAGTGAAGTGGAAGGGGGTGAGAGATGAATTGATGGAAATTGGAAATAGCATACGATTTGGAATCATGTTAATAGCAACGAGAATTACACGTTGTCCTCCAGAAAATTGATAGACTGCGTTTAGATTTTTTTTCTTCAATTTCTCGGCTTAAGAAGGTGAGGAGGGAATGAACTCAAATGAAGTGCAGTTTAGTTACAGTTACGGTTTTGTGACTAAATACAAGTTCATAGCATTCAAATACTTCCTCCAGCTCAATTAAGAATTTTAATGCCTCATTTGCGATGATAAAAATCACAGTTAATTAATAATGATTTCATGGTATGATTAATGGTCTGTAATTATTTCGTTTTTCTGTAATATAAAATAATCTTTCTTTCTTTTTAATTTTTGAAAATGTTCGGATTATTACCCGCTTTTGTTGACTAGATTATTCACCCTGTTCCACGACTTTTTAGGATCTTAAAATATTAATATGGAATGCATCTCAATTTTTAATGTGACACCTTTCTTCATTGTATTGAAATTTTATGAGACTCTAAACCATAATTTAATTGAGTCAATTTTATTAAATTATTATGAGTGCAAATTAAATAACAAATATGTTGCAAAATATATCGGACACGAAGAGGTAGAGGGTGTGAGTTGAGAGGGAGGTGTAAATTTTATAAAGTTAAGGCTTTCCACATTGTTTAACATAGAGAGGATAGGACATTGTTGTAGATTTTAAAATGATGTTGACTTAAGTAGCAATTGAGGTTTTAAGTTCCAATCTAGAAGAAAAAAAGAATAAACGATACAACTTTCTAAACGTATATCGTGGAATCAATTCATACCACATACCACACATCAAATACTACTCACGACTTTGGTTTTGAAATCTTCTGGCTACCTCACAGGAGCTCATAAATCTAATTTTGCATTACAAAATTCTGTTTTCTCTATGCTTTGGTAACCGGTATGAAAAATGTGTTTGTGGATATAATAAATGAATTGGCATCGTTTTTGAGACTGATAATAAAAGTGCGTCGATTTAGGAGATATTCACATAATTTCAAATATAAAAGTGAAATCTGGTTTCTGCATATAACAGTTCATCAAGGATGGTATCGATTTCCTCCGTTATTTGATTTGATTTACTTTTTGAATTGCATGGCAATTTTGGCTCGTTATTGGAATACAAAATCTTTATTTGTAAAATAAATTTTGATATTTGTTCTCGGTACATCTGCTATCTTTTATTCGGGAAAAATACCGATCTAATGAATATCAATCAGTATTACAACAAACAAGTTCACTTTTAAAACGGAGCAAACATTGCCTCTTCAAAATAAAATATCCAGATTAACTTTTTAATTAAATTTTTAATATTTTTTTTACAATCGCTGGAAACTAATGATAAATACATAATGTAAATCGATTAAATATATATATATATTTAACATTAAACTACATGAAAAATGAAAACCTTTTGCTTTAATACATTACGATCAAGAGCGGAAATGCGAGTAAATTCATTAATGAATACAGATCTTAAAATACAAACCGGAATAAATAATAATAAAAAAGACAAATAAAAGTAAAAATCCACAGTAAGAAAAAAGAAGCATTTCCATTAAAGAAGTCAAAGTGTCCTTTAAGATTCTAAGAAGCAGGACGGGAGAAATAATTCCTTTTCTATTACTTTTTCTGTCCATTTGATGGAAATTAATATAAATTTCGTCGAGGTTTTTTCCAGAAATCGAAAGCTTTGATAACAGTAATGTGTCCGTGAAATTAAAAGCGAGCTTGTGTGGGTGTACGTGTGTATACCCACCGCACATCTTCCTTTGGGGAGAACTAAGCAAAATTAAAGGTGGTAAAAGTGGTTTTTTAAGAGGTGGAAGAAAGGGGGGAGGGTAAGCAGGATTTTGATTGAAGCCGATGGAAAAATTAATAATGTCGTTAGAAAGTATGAGAAAATGGTACGCGTTTATCGTAATAAGCACTTTTCTAACGAGCTTCTAAGAAATTTTAAATTAATTTCTCGGCGATGAAGAAATATAATGAGTGGCAATGGCAGTAATATCGTCGGCATCGTCTTAAAACATGCCAAGCAAGCAAACGATTTTTATCTTTGTAATTTATTTACTAAGCGTTGACGTGAATGTATCCAATAGCTTTTCCCTTTCTTTGACAAATATTCTGCCAATGAAAAAAGGTCGTTAAATATATTGATAATTGGATTTTGTTTTAAATTCAAGCTGTGCTGTAATGATTAAAATTAATTTATATTTTGGACAAGCATGGCATTTTTGATTGTCAGAAGAAGAAGAATGGATAAATTATATTTATTAAACATCAAATTGGCGTCGTGGTTGAATATTAAGAACTACGGTTTAATGTTTCTATTTGTTTCAGTATTTAATAAAATTCAAGTGAAAGAGAAAAATATTTTAAGTAACAATACATAAATAAGGATTTTTGGTATTATAAAAGGGATTTTGTGTCATAATATAAAAGAGTGTATTACTTTTTTGAATTTATGAGAAATATACATATCTGAAAAAATTTATTTTTCTGTTCCGTGGCAGTAGATAAGCAGTTAGTGTTTGAATGCATGTTAACTAAAGTCGATATAGAACTCAATTTGATTAAAGACCTCAGAAAAACTGATATATTAAAATTCGTGACAGAAAGTTTTAGTGCCTATGCACCATGAAAATTATTTCAGTATTATTGTTTGACAGTATAAGAATATATTACATCCTTCTGATTTTATCTGCATATTTCATGCTATCATTTAAAAAAAAATCCCTTAATAAGAAACATTAAAAAATGAATAAGTTTTGGATTGATTGTTTTTCTATATCTTTATTACCTTAAAAATATTGTAATGGTAACGCTTCTAAAATATCTGACAAACATTTAAAAATAAATAAGAAATTTCTTTATTTTATTACTTATATTTAATTATTAAAAGTAAATGACACATTCTTCCCAGCTACAATCAGTGGCTAAACTACATAAGCACATTTCTTTCTTGGATATCTTTGTCTTCATTGGAAAAGATATGACTCGCAAAACTCAATAAATTATTCAGCAGTTACAAATATATAGACGGGGGGATGGAAAACCTGATATACAACCATATTATTATTATAAAAATAATTTTTCATAATTTTTTTAATACTTTTTCTGGAAAGTGTTTTCAGAATATTGTTAATCCTTTTCCTACTCTCGTTTTAGAGGTATACAAAAAAAAACTAATATTGTCGTTAAAAATGACGATTTTGAGGCCCCTTTATATTTCACATCGCTCGAGTCCGAAAAAATGAAATTATGTCTATCTGACACAAAAAAACCTTTCATTTAAAAGTATAAAATTTTGTACGTGGTTTTTATATCAAATGGCTTTTATTTAATGGCGTGGCTTTTATTTAAATGTAATTTCTATTAAATTTTAAGTGAAACCCATTCACATCTGTCTGAGAAAAAATAAACACTATAGCTATAAAACAAAAGCATTAAAATTAGTAAAATCTGGAATACATTTTTAAAACCGAAATTAAAATTCCTTATAAAATTTCGAAAGAAATTTGACAAAGTGTTGGCCATCCTTTAGTCTTCACTTTTGTATATTTGTAAATACGCCAGGTCAGAAATGGAACGGTTAAGATACGTAAAATATGGTACATGATCTTCTTGATAAAATTTAAATTCTCTGTCAAATTTTGATTTTAATCGGTGGAGAAAAAGCAGCTCAAAATTCATACTCAGTGCTGTTTTTCACTGTACGAAGCACAAACGCTCGTGCTAAATAAAAATCCGAGCCTTTGTGGCGTTCCCAACTTCACCCAAAAGTTGAGATTTTTATACGGGAGGGAGAAGTTGCATCACCTTTATTTGATTGTGTGAGGAAAAGATTCAAAAATAGATTCGTCGCTAGATTTTTTTTTATCCACTTTTCTGAAGTTTGAATTTAATCAACTCTGATTCTACTTTTATTGTGTGAGCAACAATTGGGATTAAAACTGATGAATGTCTCCCCCTCCCTCGTTCTGTTGAAAAAAAATGGGAAGGGGAGAAATTAATGGTATTTTTTTTTCAAGAAGAATGAAACTCTTCGTCACACAAATTCCAGAAGATTGAAGTTAGTGCATGTTATTTTACATCACGGTTACTGATTTAACACTACATGTAATCTAATACGTTAATTATGAGAGTAATGCATTAAAAGTCACTCTCATAAGTCAAAAAGAATTATAAGTTCGAACTTCAAGATAAGATACAGGCTAGGTGAATGGAGCGCATATTTAATGCGAAAGTATACAACGATGGACGCAACAATATAAAAACTATTTATAGACGTACGATCACATTTTCTAAATTTAAAAAAAATGAATCACTGAATTAAATAAATCGTTCCTTCTATTATAGTTATTTTTGAAATAAGTATGATCACATAACTTCATTTTTGGAAAATAATTCCGAAGGTTTCTAAATAAAACGTTTGAAAAAATTCGAATTAATTTCAACCTATTAACAACCAACAAATTATATTTTAAATTACTAAACAGGTTATGTCCTTTCATGAATCAAATTCAGTGTAGAGGGAACAGAGTTATTACATGCTGTTTTGATATAAAACTTAAGATATACCAAGTAAGAGTAATTTTAAAATCCACTGCCCCTTTTTTTTCCTTTTCCCCTCTTTCTTTCTTTTCAAAAATAAATAAATAAGCAAAATATCTACACTATTGAGATAGAGCGCTAGAAAAAAAGTATGTATTATTTAGTTTAGTTTAGCTATACTAACGCCTCTCTTTAAAGCAGCACTAAAACTATTTGGGGATGGACCTCGTAATTTTAAACCGCGGTCAGATGACGAAGATGGCATTTAAAAGTTGGTGCCACCTTCTCAAAACTTCTGCATCACACTAGTGGAGGACTTTTGCAACCAACGGATTTAGCGAGCTTCAGAATCGCTTAACTGTCAGACTTTCATAGAATCAAGCCTCCATCCCTCCGGTTCCAGAACCGACCCTCAGACTACCGCGGTCGAGGTGACATGCGCAACACCCGTGATTGCGACACCTTGTTGGATTATTTCACAAGAACCGATACTTAGAATATACACTTAATACATACATTTGATCAGGGATAAGATATCCTAAAAATGGAATCTAAAATATTGTTCACTACTATGTAATTTTAAAAGGTTTTTTCTCAAATTTTGTTTCATGAAAACATATTAATTATTTTAATCAAATTAAATTATATAAAATGAATTAATTTTCTCACACAAATATAAATTAAATGAATTTATAAACACACACACACACACATTTGTTTTTGTTTTTTTATCATGTCAGAACATGATGTTATTTTTGTGATGAGGTTTTTGGCGTCAACAAATATCCGTTGGCGAAAATTTGAAATTTTATTATCTGCACGAGCATCTCAAAAAATCAGCTTTTAATAATGCATTGCCATTGCATTTACAAAAGCTCTGATTAAAAAAAAATAAGTTTATGACTATAGCAAATAAAACCAAGAAAAATGTCATTTTGAGCACGTGATTAGATGAAATGAAATAAATAGGAAATGTAAAAAATTTTTAAACAAACAATGCGAGACAAAGTTTTTCGGATCGTTCGCAATAATAAAGAGACTCATTCAATGAAACAATTAAAATGAATAAAAATATCATTTTGCTTGCACGATCACGTGGTGCTTGGCCGTTCAAGAAATTCTGTTCTGACGTGATGCATTGAAATATGCATAGCAGATTTCATTTTAATCTTTATTGATTTTTTGACTATTTATTAAATTATTCAGGATTAAAGAAAAAGTAAAATGTAGTACATACAGAAATGTACAACAGGATGGTGCAAATATTAGTCGAAAATACTCATATTTTTTTAAAATTTCGAAATTTAAACTTTTTTTTATTGATACTAACTTAAAAACATTATTAAATAATTGATAAGAAAATAAAAAATAGGAGGGAAAAATAAATTAAGAAATAAAGTGCGAAATGAACATTCTTTCAATTACGTTGCGAGTGAAAACCTATCAAATTTCAACAAAATTTTATCACTTCTAAATATTATATTCTCACTTTTTACTCTTTGTTATCGAAATTCTTATAAGAGAAAAAAAAAAGCTAAATAAATCTTCCGGTAACTTTTTTTTTCTGGAAAGATGCCAAGAAATTCAATACTGATGCCAAATTCTAATAATCAAATTATTTCTGAAACTGCTTTCTTCTTCCTAATTTGCCAAAATTGAATATTAGAATTGCAGTTTTTTCCCGAGTCGTTCTTCACTTCAAACATGCAGGACGAAAATCGAATTGATGTTATTCAATCTAGTTATTAATTATCGACACCCATTAGCGAACGCCGCATGGGAAAACTAAAAAAATATGGAAGGGCAAAAAACATAATAAATTGAATTATGTTCCCATGAACATTCATAAAAAGAAAGCCTTGCCCCATTTTATCATAATAAAAAAGTGAAAATATTATATAGATAATACTGTGTAAATTATTTGTTCCTAATTCAGATAAATGAATTTTATTGCAGTGTTTTGTCTCATGAATTTCGTTATTTTTCTTCTTCATTACAATTTCTTAAATATTCTTTATATATGCTAAAACAGCGGTCAAAAAAGATTTGAATTAAAAAGGAGTTCTAATTTACTTTTGAAAATTATTGTAAATTAATTAGCATTAACAATAATTAAGCTATTAAATTAAAATGAAGTAATTTAATAGGAAAAACTGAACATCGCGAAATGGAAATTTCTTTTTAATAGTCTGCGTTTTTTATGCCAATTAAATTAAAAAGAGGTGCGATTTCTCATTTCATTTCCTGGTTTATTTTTAAAACAACGATTTATTAAAATATTAAAGATTATCTTAATCAATTTTGATGAGAAAATTCTTTTATACTTTAGTCAAGAAAGAGTAATAATCTTCAGCTTGTTTTGTTTCCTCTGATATAATGGAATAAGCAGAGGATTTATATGCAATTCTAGCAGAAGTTCGAAATATGTGTCATCACACTATTATAATCACATAACCATAGTAATTAATTTTGTGAAATTCAAAAAATATTTTCAGAAAAATTTCAGAATCTCTACTCTTTGTATCTGTGGTCTATTTCTGTTGATTTACATGTAATCATTTTCTTATTGGAATAAGAAAGTGGTTATAGAAATATATGTGCTCTATCTGCTTGAGAGATTGCAAATAGAATAGGATGTCAATTTATTGTTACGTAAAGCTTAAAAAATGCTTCGTGATACCATCATCCTATAAACTAAATCATTGTTTTGAGCTAGATTAAATAATAAAAAATAAAGTTAACCACAAAATAATCTTGAGACTTCAGTCTTGTTCTGCCGACGCTTTATTTTGAATAAAAACACAAACATCCTTATTTAGAATTGAAAACACTGTTGCTGTTCAGTAAAAAATAATACATTGTTGCCATTCAAAGTCTAGGCCATGAATAATAAAATTAAACAATAATTATAATTATGACAATTTCGATACTTAATAATTTACAATCGCTCAAAAGACAAGTGATGGCTGCACAAAGTAAACTGATCTGTAAGAACAAATTTTATACATGAGCCATAAATTAGGATAAATAAAATAATTCTCTCAACATTTCATACAAAACTTTGTCTAATGTAATAATTGTAAAGGCATTCAACAAATATGGTGATTGTTTCCTGTACACTTGTTGATTGTTTTTTGAATTTAGAAATAAAAAGTTACTACCTGATAATTCTGAATAGCCGAATCTTTTATTGAATGTACATTTTCTGCTGGATAACGTTTTATCTTAGTCATTAATATTTTTTTTGGTTTGACCATAAAATAGAGAAATATGAATTGGCACAAAATTCGCTAAAACTTTTTGAAAACCCTATTGCTGGTGTGAGTGAAATATACATTTTCTATTTTTTTCGAAACTCTGGATCTTTCTAGTGAAGAATATGAATGGGAATTAAATCAAAGTATTAGAATACTTTGAATAGAAAGATAGGGCACACATTTGATGTAAGCTTATTGGTGCAGCATCCAACAAAACTTGTAGGATTTCCTTTCAAATTATAAATGTTTTTTATGCATTAATAGAACCAAAATATTTAATATTCATTTCATGTAGTTGATCATGTGTGATTTTTTAGGATACCCTTAATACTGATCTATGAAATTTATTACACTTTTTTATTTCAGTAATTAATATAATTTTAAATTAGCTTCAATTTATTATAATAGTTTCGATTTATATTTAATATAAATTTCTTAAATTTTATATTGATTTATCTTCTGGTTAATGTTTTGATTGAACTTAAGGATTTATTTAATTTAATTCATTTTCATTATTGGTAAGCCACGTTTGGAGGCCAACTAGTATTAATAGTTTTTAAAATATTCAGTTGAATTATATTCAGTAACTTGAACTTTGTCATTAGAATCGGTAGTCAATAAAATAATTTTATGTTTCTAATTCCAATATCCATATAACTTATACAGCTATAGAAGTTTTGTACCTTTTTGTTTATTCATTTCGCATGCCCATTCTTAACAATCTGCCCTCTTAAAATTTGAATGTTCATTTTACATGGAAATAATTCAATTCAAAATAAAAAATCTTTCTGCTGAAATCAAATATGCTTTTTAAAGCAAAAAAAAAGTTTCAGCATTGAAGTTTTATGTGTTACATACAACATTATTCATAAAATTCAATTTTTAGTTTTAACAGCTTTATTAATTTAAATAACAATACTTTTTCAATTTAGTGAATGTATTTCTGAAGAAAAAAAATATGGAGTCTAAATTTTATTGCCTTCGATCCTACGGATCATATTCATAAAATATCCCCTGATATTTGAACTTTTAAATCGCATAACATTTCAATCTTCTGCTAACATATCAAAGCGAGTTAAAAGTTTTGAATATGCTTATTTTAGTATAATCAAACAATTTCGTTATTTTAAGCCAATCTTTGAGAAATGCTGGGTGCAGATAGGTGTACTTTCTTCGGGATAGTCATTGGAGTAGTATAAAAGCGTGCGCTTTTACGATATTGTTTTTTTTCTCCTCGATAAAGATTTTGATGAAAATATTTTTGATCCGCTAATAAAATAAGACTCATATAGCCGAGGGTTTGTATAAAAATATAACTTTTGTAATTAATTAGAATATTTGGTGATTCAAATTATATAAAACCCTATTATTTCATTTAGACTATTTTCCTTGTAGGTATGCTTTTTATTAACAGTTTAAAAAATCAGCTGATTAGTTGTTTAGAAATCAATATGAATATAGTAAATATCATGTATACATTAAATCAAATTTTCCTTGTTTAATTAATAATGCAAACATTTTAAAAGTCAATAAAGCCTTTTTTTTTCACTTCTTTTTCTAAAAATTATTATGCTTCCTATTTTTTTCATTTTATACTAACACGTATTAAAAACTAAACTTTTCTAGGTTAGCAGACGGTGAGAATTAACATAAATGACAAAACGTCTTTTTATTTTTTATATTAGTTAATATTGCAATTAAATATTTAAAAATTGCTCCTAGGTGCTCATTTCCCTCTTCTTTCAGACCTTCATAAATCAAACGTTAAATTCGAATTAAAATATTTTAAGGTGTAGTGTAAAATTTGAGTTTTAACTTTTATCTATTCTTCAAAGGATTATTTATCAGCATTGTGATTTTATAGCATGTTGCTATAGGAAACGTTGACATTGAAGAAAGGAGCTCGGTTAGGTAAATTGTGCTCAAGTAAATTGTATCGTTCATTTGGTTAGTATTTTAATAAAATTTTGAAGAATCTTTGTCATAAGCAACACTCATTATGTCACATTCTCTCACCTCCATCCGCCACTTCCTTTTAGATTATTTCACCAGCTCTACTTTTTGATGGAAAGAATAATGAAGTATCTAAGAAGAATATTGTTACTGTTTACTTGAAAATTTCTATAATATATAATATTCCCTCTTGTGCAAATGCTATCATCAGAGTTGTCAGCTTTCATTACTCAATTGATGTCATCACTGCACTACCATTGGTTTTACATATTCTTAAATGGCAACATGATCTGGAAATATATGTATAATGTATGAATAGTTTTAATCGTATACTGGAAGAAATGTATTGATTAATTTATCCCAATGAAATCTATTGACTAACTAATTTTGAAGTAATTAATAAATCTCGATAAAATGAAGAATTTTGAACATAATTCTAAATCGGCTTTCTTTAAAATCTAATTATTCTTACATATAAATAAAAATTTGGCTGGGAAAGAAGTCAACTTTACGAAGTTTTTTAACCAAAAAATCAAATAAGCATCTGCAGTAAATTTATTAATGAAGGCTTTACCATCTATTTCCCAATATGCAAATTTAGGTTTGAATATATATATTGAAAAAATATAATAACAAATGATTTAATAGATTTACTTAACTTTTGAAAGACGTAAACAACCTTTAGTCAAGGTAAATCAAATTAATGAAAAAAGAATACAGAATAGCGCTAACACCTTTCTAATTTCCTCTCAATTGTTGTCAATCAAGCTGGAAAATATAAGTATTATGACGTCACTTGTGGAACTGTGTGCGTGTTGCCATCGTGTGGAACTTAAATATCTTATCTTACTCGAATAAAAAGAAATCTAAATTTAAAATTTAAAAATTGTATTTTTAAGTTCTGAGCTGTCTTTCTTTTGAATTACAATAATTATCGCCCAATAGATTTAAAACATATCATTGGTATTGAATGCCCCTGAGTATCTGAAATATTGATCTATGTTATAATCAAGAAAGGCTTTGTTAACATTTATATCAACTGCGAATCTCCATACCCAACAATAAACCTTAGTTTTAATCATAGCAATAAAACCCTGAGAAGTTACCTCAAATTCATTGAGGCATTCATCCTCATCCCACCCTATGACTGATTGCGGGGCACCGGTTGCAATCCATGCGATCTGGACTCTTTTCTGTGTACTTTTAATGACGTCTTCATCATTCCCGCTTTCTCCGATCAGATGCCATTGCCTGGCCGCTGCATTGATTCTGTGGAAAAAGAGAACGACCACAAATGGCTACCCATCTTTCTGGGTGATCTTAATAGATAAAACATCCCCAACCATGACAATTCGATACACTTCATTGGCATTGCCCACAAACACGCTTTGCACCGTGACGGAATGTATCACTTTGTAAAGATTCGGGCGGTCTTGGAAGGGCAAGAAAGAGAAAAAAAATTCTTGCCGATATCAAGGTCATTTGCATAGATGGAGAAGGTAATCAAACTCACGGTTTCTCGCCTCATTAACCAGTCAACATTTCTTGGAGACGTCTTTAAAATTGACTTTTTTTTCTTTCTCCTCTTTCTTTCTTTCTTCACTTTTTCAAGAACTGAAGAACCGATACAAAAAAATAAAACCCCGTACAATTTATCGCCACTTATGCTAATTTCCTAACGATGCCTCCTTTGGTTTGGCTACCGATTATCTTTGCTGCTGAGGCGGCTCAAGACTTCCTGTCGTTTGGCGGTCCCTTGAGTGTCCCCCTCATTGGAACGGTACAGATTCAGAATGGGAAACTGTACCTATGATGTCTGAAGTGCCCTTTGATTTATTTGCCGTGTCTCTATCGCCATTTAGTGATTATGCCATTTATCACAGTTTCAGGAACATTGTTGCCTCAGCTGGTGTTGGCAAATGGGCTCACGACGTATTCTCATGCATAATTTAGTAATAAGCACATTGGATATTTTGTAGTACATAGTTTTTCTCTGGTTGCTAGGGATGCGTCTCGTTTACAAACATTCATGAACTAGTTTAACCGAATTTAACCGAAAAATGCGCTTTTCTTCTGCTCGTATCGAACGTAATTCGTTAAATTTTAGAAATAAAAATTATATTTTACTTAAGATTTGTAATTTCAGATCTCTTATTACTGAACACACCAGGAAAAATCGTTAAAAATTTACGTTTTACTAATAATTTGTAACAGATCGTGCATTAATGAACACACTGGAAGAAAAACTATTTCAAAAAAAAAATATTTTTTATTTTTATTAATTAATACCACAGTTTACTAAACGTACTAAATGTACAAAAAAATGTTAAAAATTATATTTTACTAATAATTTGTACCACATATTGCACATTACTGAACACACAGGGAGAACAACTATATCCAAAAATTATATTTTACTAATAATTTGTGACACAGATCGGGTATTATTGAACACATTCGAAGGAAAACTTTGTCAATAAATTATATTTTATTAATAATTTGAACTTCAGAACGAACGCTACTGAAAACACTGGAAGAAAATCTATGTCAAAAAATTATATTTTACAAATAATTTCTATTGTATATCGCAGACTACTTAGAACACTAAGAAAAAAACTATATCATGATGCTTAATAACTGGTCAAAAATATCAGAAGTTACAATAATGCAAAAAAAATTATTCAGCCATTTTATGCAAAATTCGATTATTTTTTCAAAACATGGTTTATAAAAACAGTGCTTCAACATTCATGCGCAGAATATGGCAAAAAATTATAAAAATATAATATTTAAGAAATGTACATATATTATTCCTGATGGTGGGGGTCTGAGTGAAAAAATTCTAACATTCTTTTCTTTTCAACATCTTCTTACATATATGAATAAAATAATAGTTAAGAAGCAGTGAAGTATAAAATATTCGGAAAACGCAATATTAAATTCCATTTTGCTGCCACTGAATACCGTTTCAAAATTTAAACTAAAACATAAAATATCTTTAAAAAAATCCTATTATCCTATTGGATAATCTAATCTAGTTATTTATTTCTCACAATCACCCTGCCAATAGGCAAATCAGCCCATATATATCACACTTTTCTGTTAATTGTGGCGTATTATATTTTACTAATAATTTGTAACACAATTATTAGTAATTGCCACCGTATTTCTCATTTTTTTAATGAATAATCCTAAATGCATAGCTCAACTCAGTATGTTATTTTACTAAATTGTTTTCCAAATTTTATATCGATTCATGCAGTATAACCGTACTCGAAGTACCAATCACATCTATGAAGCAAGGATTATTTAATCGTGGCTAAATACGTAAATAGAATGATTTCTGTTATATTTCGAATAAAAATGGAGTTATCATAATTATTCATTTTCTTTTACTTATTAGCATCTCTAAGATATGGGAATGAGAAACTTCCACTATGATGCTTGGTCTTCGCTGTCCTGATGGTACAAAAATGATGTGGAGATAACTACCTCCAACCGACGGCAGGGCGTGCCTCCTTCATATGGGGTGTTATACTATGGCCAATGATAGTTCTTAGGACTTAAAATCATAGTTCCTCATGTCTGCTGTTGTGTCTGAAGCATCTGGTTTTTCAGTTTAGTTATATTAACGTCCTGTTGTAAAGCAACACTAGGGGTATTTTTGGATCAACCTAATAATTTAGAGCCACGGTCAGGTGACAAGGACGATACTTGAGCTGGAGCCCCCATCACCTCCACACCAGCCGGAAGACATTTGGCCCTGGTAGGTTTAAAGTACAATTGACCCTCTTACACGACAGTTCTTCGGTGGAATCGAACCTGAAATTCTATGGCTTGCGATCCGAGACCTATCCCCCCCCCTCCTCCCATCTGGTTTTTCAGATTTATCCGTGTGCTTCAGGGCGTGGTTATCAACAACTTTCCTCTCGAGAGGGGCACCTCAAAAATGTGAAAGAGAATTTTCCAGGTTAGTAAAGGCTTCCGCCAATTCTCCATGTTAGAGCAGAAATGATATAGAGTTTGCGACCCTTATGGTATCTGCTTCTTAGGGGAAAGGTTGAACCAGGACTGGTGAAGGTACTTTGGACTCAACCATAATTCCCATCAGTGCTATATGGTGCTAAAGACATTCATATTTTTCGAAATGTCTTTGAGGCAAAGGTGAATAGCTGTTTGCAGTTGCCCAACTGGGTACATTTTATCCTTTACTATAAAAATAATTTTCCCGAGATATGTATATATTTATTTAACACAAAATATATTGCGATTTGTCAGGCATTTCATGATTATATTTTTACTGAATCACTGTTAAACTGATAATTTTAACATTAAATACTATTTATTAATACCGTAAATATGGAATTTTAAATGTATCATGGGAACATCCCGACATAAAATTTGTGGCAAATGAATGACGATACATTTCTTTTCCTTTCTTAGTCTGTAATTGAACGACAGAAATGAAGGAGAGGGGAACCGACGATGTTTAATTTATTGACAATCATTTATTATTATTATTATTTTGAGCTGGATAGGTTAAATAAGTCACAAAAAATTGTGTAAAAATTATTATATTCAAATTATGTTTTTTTAATATTTGATATTCTTGAAAAAAGATACCGTTATAAAATGATAAAGGAAATAATTTATAAAGGTAGAAATGATAAAGGATTAATAGACCTTTACTATAACCTCTAAATCATATATTTAAATACGATATCTCTTTATAATAAAGAAACCAAACCAAAAATATAATAAAATTCTAAAATGACTATTCTATTCCGCTAAACTTACACTATAATTTTAAATTTATTTGCTTGTAAAGAAATGAAGCGCTTAATGCATACTTTCTGTTACAAATAATATTGATTGATATATATGAAACGAAACGAAACTGTCAAGCGTATCAAATATATTTTTGGTATTGAGTGGAATATGTAAAATTCCAAAATCCTCAAATGGGAGGGAGGTGGCAGTTAATGAGTTAAATAATATTAATTAATACCATATAACATGTTTTCCAAATTAGGGAAGAAAGTATGCAATCTACATCATCACCAATACAAAAATCACGAAATTTTATCTTTAATTACTAATTTAACTTCTTTCTTGACCTTAAAATAAACATGAAAATACTTCAAAACAATTTCAAATGCATGATTTTTTTTCCTGAGACATTTCAATTAATTTTAAACTTTTATGCTCAGAAGACATAACTAATCAGTTTGTGGTGAGTTGGGTTGTTTCAGAACTAGCTGAGGGAAAGTGTAAAATCATCTTGGCATTCCTCAGCGAACAAACAGCACGATAAAATCAACTTCAAAATATCTTTACAAGCTTCGCTTGGAAACGGTCCACCTTTTGTACAAGCAGTCCTTTGTGTTCGAAGACGACGCAATCTAAATAATTGATAAAGACAACACTGGCTGTTACTTTCATTGAACAGGGCAAAATAAGATCGAAAATAAATTTAGGAATAAAAAATGAAGAAAGAAAGTATTTCGCTAAAAGTTTACTTTGCCAACAGTGGAAGTTCGGTGCTTTAATAATACGGTAGGGCGGTTCGAGAATTTTTCGCGTAATTTTTGCCTTTTTCTGTAACATTTTCAATGCATTTTTTTCCCATTCTGTTACGAAGGTAGTTCAGGAAGAACAGAAAAAGTAGAATAATAATAATAAAAAAAGGAGTGTGGAACAGTACGTCAATCATAGTTCGTTAGTCCTCATTTTCCGAAAGAAAGGGCGGGAAGCAAGAGAGAAAAAACTGTTCTCTCCGTGGGCGCGAAGAAAAGGCGCGAAAAAGTACAAAGGAAAAAAATATATATTCTGCGTTTTAGAAATTAAGTTAACGTCTAACATTCAGGCTTCGCCACCGTAGATGTAATTTGCGTCCAATCGTTCCTTGATTAACGCCCTGTGTGACGGGGAACAGAACTTTCAAACACATAAAAAAATATATGCGCGCTCACAAAAAAGAAGCTTCGCCATTAGCTCTTTTATTATTTTTTTTTTTCATTCTCAGTTCTTTTTTATTTTTTTTCTCGGTCCGTTGTTGGAAACGCTGAAAACTTTTTACTCGAAAGTGTGCTTAGTTCATTAGGAAGGCGTAATTAGCACGTGGAGAAGAAAATCATTCTCTTGTAGTGTGAAAGCACTTTTGGAAAAGGGTAAAATGGAAGAAAGTAGTTGTAAAAAAAAGAAGGAATAACTTAATTTTAAAAAGCGTGTCCTCTGTTTATTCGCTTGAGTTTCCAATGATGAAAAAGTCGTCTGCGTGTTTAATGACGTGTATTGAATTACAGCTACCAGCTTCCGAAGCAGAAAGTAACACCTCAACCCTCTTCGATGGGGAAAGTGAGTCCATCTAACATGCACATTCGAAATCTTATTGGCTTATTCCGGTAACAGTTTTTCTCTTATTTTTCTTGAACCTTTTTGTGAAGAGGGGAAGAGAAGAGTAGCCTCTCTAGTAAAATTTAAAAACCTAAGCCCAATTTCACAGATATATATCAAAATAAAGGAAATTATTGTTATGGGTAATATATTCATATATGTCTAATTAAATTGTCAAGAAAAATATAATCAACAGCAGAATACATTCAGGAATTGCCATATATTTTTCAAAATGAAAGGTCCTACAATAAACAATTATGAATTAAGACAAACTAAGTACAAGCATAAACAACATATTCTATATTTATTTCAATTACTTTATTCATATGATATTCAATAACCATTAAAGATCAATTGCATAAACAAAGATTCCTAACTTGATTTTATCGTCTTGTTTGTAATTAATTATGAAGCTTTTACTTATGATTGAGCTGCCGCTACAAACCACTTTTCTTTATTAAAAAAGGAAAAAAAATTTAGGAAAATATAAAATATTTTAACTAAACCGAATTTTATAACCTTTGCATTGAAGATAAATCAGTCAGATCCCAATGATAAGATGATCAGCCGGTCATTTACTCAAGACTCACTCTGGTGAACAAAAATTATTTCATACTAACTCTATTTTGCGGAGAATTAATCTTTCTTCATTTAATTAATTATTTTTATTATTATGTATTAATATTTCATATTTCTTAATCTTAATTTTCAAATGCATGAAAAAAAATTGAAAATATTTGGATTCGTAATAATAATTTATCTCCTTCTTTCAATGTCAAGATTTGCGAAAAATCGGTGTGTGAAACAAACACAAATGATCTAATTTAAGTTTAATTTTTCACGCAGACTAAAAATTTTTAAAAATTAATTGATTGAGCAGGTGCTTAAAGATATTACTAAATAATTAATTTTATTTCTCAAAAATCCCTGGATCATATTAGGAATTAAAGAAACTGAAAAAAGCACAAAATTTAGATGATTTTTTAAAATATATAATTGTTTCATTTAAATTTGATGGCAATAATCCATCACCAATTTTTTCTAGATAGTATGTCGTTTAACTGCTATTAATTAAATGAAGCAAATGAAAAGTTATTTATTAAAACGAACACTGCAGCGCTAATACAATTTAATCAACTTGAATTTTTATAAAAATGTTCCAACTAATTACATATTTAAGAATGGCAGTTAAAGTTATTATTTTTAACCAAACGATTTTTCTTCATTTTTTATTGGCGTTTATAAATAATATTAGCGAATATACCCAATTGAATGAAACTTTCCTTTCAATTCAGTATCTCATTATTAATGTCTTCAGAACATATCGCAAAAAGCAATGATGGATGCTTTTTAATACGAAACATACAAGGGAAAACTTTAATTAGAAAATGTAGAAGACGTTAAAAAATATTAACAACGCTTTTTTAAATTATCCATAAAAAATCGATTGAATGACGAAGGCCATAAGCGTTCATCGTGTTTTAATTTAAGAAACAGTGTCGACCAAGCCATAAAAATACATTACAGCGTTTAATAAAAGCATTTAGTTATAATTACGTAATTATTTTAAAGCTTTGACCAGGATATGACAAAAGACATGCTTTGTCGTTATGGCATGGGATAGTGTTTTATGACTTGGTCCGACAAGATTGGATTTGGCACTCCCTCATACCACCCCTAAACAATAACACGGGCTTTAATTGCTGCGCGAAGAAAACTGATGATTAATTTTTTCCCCGTCGTGGTTATCGTTTTTAATTTCTGAATTAATGCAGCTGCGTCTCATAATGGATTGACGCACACAAGTCCAATAAAAACGCCGCTAATGGCCCTAATATTCTATTTATGCTAATGCTAGTGGCCAGGCTTCCGCAAATGAGTCGCAGTTTTGCGCAGCAGAAGGGTAATTATAAGCAACACCCTTTCTAACAAAATGTATTGATTCAGCATAAATTCTTGAAGACGGTTTTTATTGTTTGCACGGAGTAAATTGCATGCTATGATGCGGGGGGAAAGCATTATTTCGTGTATTTGTGACATCTTGCAGAAAACAATTTTGAAATCTCTTATTAATTTATTGGAATCTGTGAACTTAGCCTGAAAAAAGCAATTTTTCCAATAATTGCTATAATAAATGAATTTTTAAATTAGGCATTACTGCAAGATCGCATTTCGTCCGGCACTTGGTTGCGTAAGGTCAGATAGGGTATTTGGGAATAAGGAGTAATTGAAAACCGGTTACTACAGTACACACCGCAGTACAATCTTAGTCAGTTGGGAAGTAGGGGCCGCTATTAAGGCACTACAGCCGAATAACGCTCTTCAGTTTTTGTCAGTGTTGTTTCCTTTCATTTTGTTTTTAACAATATTTGCAATAGTATTCATAAAAAAGCTTTCCCAAGTATTACAGTTCATTTCCTACATCGGTTATTTGTAAAGTAAATTTCAAAGTTATACATTTCTTGGATCTGTAGTCTATAATGACCATAAGTAAGATTTAATTTTCAAGTTTCTACTTCTTCTTGAAAAACAGGATAATACTTCTGACAATTTGCATTCTAAAGTTATTGGAAGAAGCTTTTATAGTTATAGAAACTTGTAACTTTCATTAAGATGGAATATTTTTATAAGATAGGATGTGAAATTAAATCTAAGAAAGCAGTAGTATCTCGCAAGTTCAATAGTATACAATATTTTATTTCAAATCAACAACTGACATTTTTAGAGGAACTTCCATTAATTATATAAACCAAATACTTTACACGAATGAAAGTTCATTTTTAATTATGATTTGATGTTGTTAACTGACGATGAGAGGGAAAAAACGAATGTGTTTCATTTTTTTTCAAAAGAGAGAGAGAGAGAGAAAAGAAAAGTCATCTATTATTATTATTATTATTTATAAATGTATTTTGGTGAATGACGTACAATAATATTCTTTATTCTCAAACGTAAGGAATACATTGCAATGGAAGGTAATCAACTAAATGTGAGATATTTGAAAAATTATCAACTATCTTAAAGTTTGTTTTAGTTGTTCACTACAATCTGCGATTTCCGATAGTGATATAAAAACCGTTTCCACATACAGACTTTGGCTTATGCAGATTTTCAGATTGCTGAATGTTAGAGAAAAAAAAAGAGTTATTTTGAAAAGAAGATTAAACATTCTACTTTTAAACTTCAACATTAGTCCTTATTTATTTTAAAGTGAGTTTCTGGGTTTTGAATATCTTTTGTCTCATATCATTCAATCCTTTCTGCAAATGAAATTTTTTCAATTCCTAATAAAATTAAGTATAGAAGAATTTTATATTACTCCAAAAAGTAGGTATAAATAATTATAATAATATACATTATTCCATGCAACAGAATATAATTTTGTGGAATTTCTTTTAAAGCAGTGCTGCTCGTTTCAGGATCCCGAGATTGGGACTTTGTGATAATTGTATATCGCTATGTGATGGTACGTAGAAAGTTGACGGTTATTAATCCGAGATCATCCTATTGCTAAATGAAAATATCTCCTTCTTTCAATTTTGCTGCCACCCATTTATAAAATATATAAGATCTTGACAGGTACGCAAAAGCGCTTAGGGTCTCCGAATGAGAGAAGAAAAAGCAGCTGGAAATTAACAGCAAAGTAAATTCAGATGTAATAAAAAGAAGCTTTTCAGCCTTTCAAATATGCTGTCTTCAATTCAATCCTTTATTTTGATCAGAAGATAAAAGAGATCTCCCAATTACCTCATAGTCACTGGAGTTATTGGGAGCACACTGAAATAATAATTAATTTTATCTTTAAATAAGACTAGTTATTTAATGAATCATTTTGTGAAAGAAAAATTAGGAAATGAGTTCAAGGGAACACGAATGTTCATTCATATAAATTATAAGCGTTCTATCTAAAAATTTAAGTTTATCGAAAGAAGGATACCACTTCCTAAATTTTGTTTACTTTGTTACTAAAAATGTTTAACGAATTTGTTTAACATTTTTAGTCTCATATAAATTTCAAATTTCTGTTTGTTCGTTCACAAATATCTTATATATATAATTTTGTACTTTGAATATCTTAATTTGATTATGTTTTCGAGCCTTTACCATTGCGTAATCATAATTACAGAACGTTTTTGCATTCAAATATATTACATGTGAGCAATTTTTTTTGTTCTGCTTATGTTCTTGTTTATTGTTCTTGTATATTCTCGATTCTTCTTCCCCTTGATTTACATTTGTGTCTGTTTCTTATTCATTTGTAACTCCTTTACATGGCCAACTGAAACCCTGTCTGCTTTTGTCATGTATCATCTTTGTGTCATGATCAGCTTTTTGTTATATTTGTTGGCATGCAAGGCATTTTTATCTAGAGCCACAATATATATAATTGCAATGAGGCTTTTAAATTTATACTATTAGCTATTTTCTTAAATTATTTATTAAATTCTGTCGTTCTCTTGTGATTAAAATAAAAGTTTAAGTGGAAAAGTTCCAGAATTCACTTGCTAACTCTCAGAGTAGAAAAGTGACTTTTTTTTTACAGAATTTATGCTTTCTCGTAATCAATGTCTTATTTACTTAATTATTTTTATTCCAACACAATTTTTTTCTGTGTTTCTTGCATTCTTAATTGAGCAGTAAAATGCTTAATTATCTTAATTATTATCAATTATCTGCCTTTGCTGATTAAGGAATCCGTCAAAAAGTTGGATTTTTTTTGAATTTCATTTTCATCTCTTATGCATCATTTAAAGTTCTGGATTTCATAATAGTACGCTAAGAGAGTTAGACAAGACGGCCATCGATTACGGGGATGTGAATCTTTAAAAAATTACTAAAAATTTATTATTAACATTATGCAAGAACATGATGTGTTTCGTTTTGAGGTTTTTGAAACCTAAAAATGCTTAGGCAGTAAATTTATTTATCGCTTTTAATGCATCAATTTTTCGATTTTAGTGTTATTAAGAGCTTATAAGAATTTTAGGGTTTAGGATCAATTTTTCGATTTCATATGAAAATAATACAGAAGGTTGTCACATTTGGCGATTTATCACCACCCAAAGTTACTACTTTACTAAGTTGTTGTTGTTTTTAAATCCCAAAATCAGTAGGGCAGTTAAATCCCAAAATCAGTATATATATAAGAGAGAGCGGTTGAAAGACATAACAAACATCACATAACTTGAAATTTGTGATCGTAGATTTAATTTTTATTAATATATTATGATTTTATCTCATTTCAAGAAACATATCGCTTCCTAACTATCAGAAAGGAAAAACCGCTTCTTTTTTATACAATTTATGATTTCTGCTTGCTCGCCTTCAAGATTTTTGTTTCTTTCTCTCTTCCTCCCTCTCTTAAATCTAACCATTTTTTTTTGTATTTTTCCGATTGTGGCATTACAAATTGCTGCAGTAGAATTTTTTATTGTTTTAATTATTAATAGTAGTTCGTCTTTGCTAATTAACCAATCCGTCAAGAATTTTGATCGATGTGAATTTCAATTAAATCTTTTATGCATAATTTGATGATTTTGATTTTCTCAATGTATTTTTAAGCCCAAATTTGTATTAGATATTACAGATGTGTTATTTTAATAACCTTATATTGAGCATTTCACCCCACCCCCACCCCAAGTATATTTTTGTTTCCTTTGTAGCTCTTAATTGGATTTGAAGAGCGTTAACATACACACTTTCTTCTTTACTGTATTATTATAAGAAGAAATAAATTCGCCAGGGAATGTGTGTGTGCAAAGATTAATACTTTTAATGGTCAAGCACATCATGATTACAATTTTTTTTAAAAAGAATTTTAACAAGATTATTGTTTATAACCACATGAATATATAATATATTCCAAGTAATTTATTTGGTATTTTTATGCATTTGAATTGTTTTAAAATTGGATTTAAGGCGAACTTCCTTTCAATTCTAGATTCTAAGAAACACAAAATTACCACTTAACACCTAATTTTATTTATTTTTATTTATTCCGATTCTTTTTCTTTCCCACGATGTTCGGGGGTGGCATCATCTCTGTAAACTGCAGGCGGCGGATCGTTTGCAAAGAATAAACACGTGAAATGATCGCCATTATGCGTAATAATTCATCTCTCTCCCCCTCCTAACACACACCTTTTCTTTTTTTTAAACCCCAGCGAAATATCACGCATCATCATAACATTCAAATGAAAAAAAAGAAAAGAAAAAAGAACGATAGATTATTTAAGGGGAAAGAATTTCCAATGATAGATATGGATTCGTGTGCTTAGAATATCTTCGGTAAATTTCTCGCCGTAGTGAACAACATATTCTTCTACTGTATACATCTTTTATCGTTTGGTTTATGTTTTTCTTCTGTTATTGTTTTGCGTTCAAAGCGTTGGGTGCATTTTACAGAAATCATTAAACTGATTCGGCCGCTATTATTATTTATACATTAACCATTATTTGGAAGACACTGCAGCCCTTTCGTTTCAGATGCTGTGGCTCAGCAGCAATAATAATAATAAAAAAAAGCTCGTTTTCGCCTTCTGCTGGAAATGGGATGCCATGAAAAAAGCATTTCTTTTTTTTTTATACTCATAATTCTTTAACAATATACTGGACTGTTCAAGGTCAAGGATGTAGGTTTGCAAAATGTAACATTCTTTTGCTATTGGATTATTTTAAATATACATAAGTGTCTATAACTGAGTCAATATATTTATTTTTCTTACTGAGATTACATGGAATTGCGGATTCGTTTATCAGTATTTAGAATTGATTTTTTTCTAAGTAAATCATTTGAGGAATAGTAATTTTCCCGCTTATTTATTATTCTAAGACTTCACTTCAACGTTTATTTATTATTTTTAAATAACTTAGCCATCATAAAATTGCAGTTTCGCCAGTTTTTTCTTTTATTGAAATATATTTGGCACTATTGTTTTAATACTGTTTTCGATTAAGGATAAGTTATTATTTTAGTTTTAAATTTTATATCAAACCATATTAAACAATTCATATTTTCCAGTTCTTCGCAATCATTCCAAATTTTTTCATTTGTGTTAGTTTCAAGACATTTATGAAACGTAATGAGGAACATAATTCGGAAACTATTTTTTATTCTATAAATTATTGTGAATGAGTTGAATGTATTTTATGTAAAAAGGAATTAATATTAAAAAAATTTCAAGAACAAAATCTTATCTTTTTCTAGCCTCTCCCCCCCCCCCCCCCTCGTTTCGAAATAAAAGCTACTTGAGAACATATCTCAAAGGATTTCTTCGATAATTATATTCATTAAGTAGCGCGTCTTCCTCGGGATCTGAGAGTCCCGGTTAAGGCATGGTTGTTCCGTGTACTATCTGTGAATATGCCCCTGTAAAAAGAGGTTGAGCTAGAGATTGTGATGAGTGTGTAGCTAAGTAGTATTCTCGGCCCTAGTTGGTGGTTACACAAGAAAAGCTCATTCGGCTTAAAATCACCGGCGGCCGTCATTGCGCTTGTCCATGTCAAGTGCCATTAGTAACAACAACAACAACATTAAGTTAATTATTAACTGTTATTTACCAATAAATCATGCAGTAAAGTTTTCACACTGGGCACGAAATGAAATGGCAATCATCATGGCCGAAATTAATTTATTTACAAAATTTTAAACATTATTGATATTAAACACGCGACACGTACAAACACACACAACACTTAAAAGTCTCACTGGAATCTCATCTACTGCGCAGCTACTCACGAACTTCCCTTTGTAAATTCCCTAAGGGATTATCTGTAGCCGGGGAAATATTGTAGATGAACCTTACTCCTTCCCCCAACGGAAGAGCATCCGTCTGAAGACGATGCGCCTGAAAATAGACGTAAAAAAAACAACAAAAAGAAATACATGGATGCATTTCAGAGAGAAATTATAATTAAAATTTAGTTTTGCTAAGAGCCCAAGATAATATAACTCTTCGATACATACATGTAAAATATACACACAAATATAAAATCTACATACTTAACATAGATACATACAAAATAATGCTAATAACAGAAAAAGAAATTTCAGGAAAAGAAACCAAGAAAGAGAATAAAAATAATAAAGAGACACTTTACATAAAGTTTTCATTTTTACTCTCGCTGTAAGTAGTCTCGGTAATTCTATGATAGATGTGGGACCCATCCATTTTTTAAGGAGCTTGTGAGAAGATGATGGGACAAGTACCAAAACTTGATCACCAACTGCCAAACGCTTTTCTCTTGACCTAAGATTGTATCTACTTGCATATTCGACTTGTGCTTTCTCAGAATTTTCTCTTGCCGTATTATGAGCCTGCTTCAATTTCTCAGTTAAATCTCTCAAATATTCTTCAATTGACATTGAACTATCAGTGGGAATTTCCTTGTCGCCCGTCCAAACCTCTTTCATTAGTTTCAAAGGACCGTTTGGTAGTCCACCATATACAAGTTGGTATGGTGAGACGCCCGTTGTGCTATGTGGCACTTCTCTGTATGCAAACATCAGGTAAAGAAGGTGAGAATCCCAATCATTACCATTTTCTTGAATGTTTTTATTCAGCATTTCCTTTAGATTCCGGTTCCAACGTTCTACAGCTCCCATGCTCTCCGGATGACCTGGGGTAGAGAATCTCGGAGCTATTCCCAAAATGTCTCTGAAGGCTTCAGTCAATTCAGCAGTGAAATTTGTTCCCTGATCTGTGCAAATAATTTTTGGGAACCCAGTTTGGGTGAATATCCTCATTAAAACATCACATGTTGCTTTTACTGCGATATTCCTAACTGGTATAGCCTCAGCCCAACGCGTGCAAATATCGACTGCACATATAATATACTTATGACCTCTGCAAGAAGGTGGCTCCAAAGGGCCAATGCAGTCGACGCTCCATACTTCAAATGGGTTTTCAATTCGAACTAGAGGTGTTATAGGGATCCTATCCCGGTAAGTGAGTCCTCTTCTAAGCTGACAGATTTTGCAGCTTTGACAAAATAACCTTACATCTTGTTTGAGATTAGGCCAGAAGAAGGAATATTTGATCCTTTGCTTGGTTTTATTCTCGCCTAAATGTCCAGCCAATGGCATTTCGTGGGCAACTTTTAAGACTTCTTCTCTTTTACAGGTGGGAAGAACTACCTGCTTGACATTTTCACCGCAGATTGACTCGGTGTGTATCAAAACTCCATCATCAATTTCGTACGCATTTTGTCTGTTCCTAGCCTGATCCCAAACTGGTTTTAGTGACTCGTCAGTTCTTTGAAGTTCAACGAAAGATGATTTTGCCAAATTTTTTCTCGATATCTCATTCTCCAGCTCCATTGTTAAAGTAGATAGCCATTTCTCATTCTCTAATCTCTCTACTCACTCTCTACCTTTATCTTCTATGTTTTCGGAATTTCTTTGAATCTCTAAATCAGATAATTGAACATTTTCCAAAAGTATCTCGTTAGCTGTGGCACTAATCAACATGTCGTTGACAAGTTTCTTAGATACGGCACACATAATTGGAACAGAGTTATGTTTTCCATCGTTTATTTTTAAGTTAAATAGCTTGAGAGCAGCTATTTCCCTTTCACCAAATGCCGAAATGATTTGAATAGTACCTTCACCTTCACCACAATCTTTATTTATTGCATCTTCACGTATAACTGATATTTGTGCCCTTGTGTCGATTACAGCTATTATGGATGTTTGTCCATATTTTATATCAACAAACTGCAGATCGTCCATTCCATCTCTCGCTTTGATGGGAGTGGAAACTGGGATTGATATCTTACCAGTTACCACTTCTTTAGCAGGTTCTAGTTCAGTTCCCTTTGTGATAATTGCATTACTTCTGGCATTACGAGGTGACGTTTTTCTCGTATTTTTCGGGCATTCCCGAGCCAAATGTCCTAAAGTTCCACAAACAAAACATATATGCTTAAAGTCTCTGTTTGTTTCCGTATTCGACGTCATCGGCATCTTAGCTTTTCTATAGGATGGTTCATCTTTTGGTTTGAGACAGGCGTCCTTACAATCTGGGATTAACTTGTGAATGATTGGCGGCCTGTGCCTTGCATCATTCGAGTGAGCTCCCCTTACATTAATCCGCACGCTTTCGTATTCATCTAATTTATCAGCTATTTCGCCTGGGACTATTGATTTGACCCAGTCATCAACAAAGTGCTCTCTTATGTCACCAGGGACACGTCGTTTCAACTGATCAGTAATCATGAGGTTCTTCAACCCTTCAAAATCATTTACACCAAGTCCTCCAAGCCATTCTTCGAAATAGCTGGTTAATTCAAAAATAAAATCCCGCCATGACTGAGCTGGATTCCGCTGGTGTTTTACAAACTTTAGCCTAAAAATCTCAGCACTAAGTTTGAAACGCTTTAGCCTTAGATCTTAAACATAATCGTAATCGTCAAATTTTTCATCAGTTTCACGGGCCATTAATTGATTAATTTCACTTGGCATAAGAGCCAAAAGAGCCGACACCCAGTGTCTTTTATCGATATTAGCTCGTTTTGCCTGTCGTTCAAACAAGGTTAAAAACAAAACTATGTCCCCGTCTTTCATTTCAAATTTGGGTACAATTTTTGTTAACTCGTAGATGCTACCCTTAGCCTCAGACGTATTAGGTAATGCCTTGAGCCTTTCATTCTCTAATCGTAATTTTTCTAACTGAAATTCGCGATCTTTCTCGCGGTCAAGCCTTTCACTCTCGCGGACAAGCCTTTCTTTCTCTCTTTCAATTTCTTGTTGTTCACGAAATTTTCTATCTTCTACAATAACTGTGAGTTGATTTTTGGTAAAGTTCTCATCATAATCTGGATGCGTGGTAATTAGTTTACACATATCTACCATTTTCATACTATCCGTTACATTAAGATTCAACTCCTCGGCTAGTAACTTAAGGTCCTCCTTTCGTGCCCTACCTAAATAAGCCATTTTGACTGCTTAGTTTACTTATTCGCTCAATTAATAATAAGATATACTAAAAGGAAAAAAAATTTGTTTCAATTCTTATACTTATTCAATAATATCTTCTTTTTTTTCTTTAAAAAAAATTCAAAATTATTCCTTACAGTATGTAACTAAATTAAAGCATCACAGTTATGTCATATAAAGTTATAATGTATTCTTAAGTACCTAAATACAAAATCAACTATTATTTCAGTATAACGCATATGCTTTTACTATATCATAATATCACCAATACAATGTATTAAAATATGACAATCTAAAAAAAATATGAAATGATCAAAATTTATACACTATTTAGTAAAAAAGAATACTTCTAAACTAACATTTTATGTATCACAACAACAAAATCAGACTCTCAATCATGTAAGAAAAAAGAATTATTACTTCTTCAAAGCAAATTCAGAAAAAAAAATCGTATAAAATATCGTTTGCTTTAGGATTCAAAATAATAATACAAAAAAAAACCTACAATAAATAATACAGTCTACTCAACAGTTACTCTAACTGATTTATAGATTAATACTTTTTCGTTACTCACACAGGGAATGAGATCATCAATCGAGACAAGGGGAAAAAATTATTCAAGGTCGCATATATCATACAATCTCACAGTATTACTTATATATTCAGGATTCTCTTAAAATAGTTTTCGGAGCACATTACATTTCAACTGTAATATTCCAATTAATAATGTCGTATTAATTATGTGCTAAATTCTAAACATACATTACATGGAAATGAAACTAATTCCAATAATCTTAATTCAAGATTATTCTCACAATTTGTTGAACACTGGCGTATGCAAGACAACTTTAACATAAGAAAACTGTATATTTCATAAAACAAACAAAAATTAGATTTCAATACTTTAAACGCATGTGTTATTCATAAAATTTGTCAAATACTGGCGTACCCAAAACAAATTTAACATTTAGAACAAGAGATGTATTCTAAACAAAACAAAAGAATAATTATTCTCAATACTTAACACGCGTTGTGTTATTTACGAAATTTATCGAATACTGACGTATCCAAACAAATTTATCGTTTAGAATACTGGTGTATTCTAAACAAAACAAAAGAATAATTATCTTCAATACTTATCACACGTTGTGTTATACGGAATTTGTTGAATACTGGCGTACCCAACAAATTTATCGTTTAGAATACTGATGTATTCCAAACAAAACAAACAAATTAGTTAATACTTTAACATATGTAGTGTCATTCGTGAAATTTTTTCGGATACTGGTGTATCCAAGACAAATTTATCGTTTTGAACAAAAACTGAACTCGTACAAAACGAAAGTAAGCACTGACGTGACAAAAACAAAATCTTATTCAGTCACAGAACTTAAAACACATAAATTAAACATTGCATTTCTCTCTGATTACAATATGAGGAGTCATATTATGAAAAAATGAGGCTCTTATCTTATTTTTTCCATTTTCGGGAGTCATAACCTCAGCGCTTGTCGCAAACGCTTTAGTTTTTTTCTTTGCTTAATTTAATATCTCCGCGAATATCCTGTCGACTGCGCCAGTAAAGTTTTCACACTGCGCACGAAATGAAATGGCAATATTCATGGCCGAAATTAATTTATTTACAAAATTTAAACATTAATAATATTAAACACGCGACACGAACAAACACACACAACACTTAAAAGTCTCACTGGAATCTCATCTACTGCGCAGCTCACGAACTTCCCTTTGTAAATTCCCTAAGGGATTATCTGTAGGCGGGGAAATAGATGAACCTTACTCATGCATTTTCAGATTGTATATGGATTCATTAAAAATTTCATAGATTAGTTGAAGTAACTTAACAGTATTTTAATATTATTTGAGATATTATTTTTGCATTAAATAATTAATTAATTACAACAATTGTGGCATTTTTCAACTAAAGATAATAATGCGATCATAAGAGTTACAATTTTTAAAAAGTGATTAATCGTTCCGCTTTTCAGACGAAAATCATCAACATAATAAAAAAAAAGCATCATAAATCACGAAAAAAAATTTCAATTAGGGGTTATAATTTAAAATCTATACTGCACTTATAAAATAAATGGCTATTTTTTTTACATTCTCTATTATATACCATGCATTGAATATTCCATATTAAGTGAAAATATTAATTTAAAATACAAGGAAAAACTATAAATAAGTAATTAAGTAATTGCTAACAATTTTAACGAGAATAAATTTTTAAAAAATGCATATATTGAATTCAAATTTGTATCTATTATATTTCAAGGAACTATGAATGCAAAAAAAGAATCGAATCTGTCACCGCATATATTAGTTTATTGTCTTAACATTATTCTTCCTAAACATACATAATTTTATCGTATTTTGCTATCATCACGTGAGAACATGATATTTTTTTCTTCAGAAGGTTTTGAATAATTGAAGGCAACTAATTGAAGCTCGAAATCGCGTAAGCAATGAACAAAGCATAAATGGCAATATTCATCAGCATCTTTCAATTGTACATATTTTTACCTGCTTTTACTAGTATTGTATTATTATTATGCATGCTTTTTTGAGTGCAAATGCTTTTTTAAAAGTTTGACTTGCTTTTAAAATTGTTGCATTTTCAAACTGGTTTAAATTACTTAATTACTTAAATTAATTAAGGCAAACAAGGAATTAAAAAATAATTATATCATGTTCTAACATGATAGCTTGAAACTTTTAATCTTAGATTTTAATTTTTCTTATTGTTTTAGAAAGATTCTTAGCCATTATATGTGTTGTGTAATTCATGTAATTGGAGCAGGGTATCAGTTGCAATTATTGAACTTTACTCTTTATACAAATAGGATAGAATAAGCTTAGTATAATGTGAAAAGCGAGAATTTCAGCTATTAAAATGTTAGTTCACTTTTACTCTCTCGTATTTGAAATATGGACGTATTGCAATAATAATAATAATAATAAACCGAGCTCGAGATTTTGACTGATCTCTGCGTTTGAGATTTCTTGAAAAACGCATTTTTGAATACGAATTGTATCTCACAGTTTCAGTTCGAAAAACGAATGTCTGGAATAATGTCTCACAGTGTACGTGATGATTCGAAAATGCTTTGAATTAGATCGATGATATTTGGCATAAATTATGTCGCATTTTTTACAAAACTCATTCAGAGGTTGTCTGTACTTCTGGCTGTTCTAGTGCAAGTGGATTTTGTAATTACACAATGCAAAGAGCTAGGTAGATAAAATTTGGCATACAGATAGCAACAAAAATGTACATTCTAATCAAATTTTGTTTAAAATCTGTCAAATCTTAAAAGACTGTCTGCCTGTACATTAGCATGTATATAAATGCAATTGCTTAATCGATGACATTCTGTGTGTTATCTTGTGGCTACAACCATAATTCCCTGGCAAATTTTGGCTACAATCTATCGGAAAAAGAGTTTAAAATATATATTATCACCATATATTCAGTAAAATTTCTAAATTCATGCAGCGGATATTTTATAAGTATTGTTCTCCAACAACATGCAGGACATGACCATACCCAAGGACATTTATATTATTCGGAGGAGGAAAATAATACCTTTATTGCAATGTGAGCGAGAAAGATTCGGGGAGACAACTTCTGCTGTTTAAATTTGTATTTTTGAATACTATTTTAAAATCTAATAAAATATTCTTAATGGATATCGGTATAGTAGCGGTAGGGTTTGTTTTTCAAAATTTGTAAACACAAAAATAATCACTAATAATACAAGACACCTTCACGATCAATTATAAATTGCATAATTAAGAAAATTAGACATTGAAACCATCAAAAAGTTGCAAACTTCATTATGTTTAAATTGTCGAAATGACGACAGTAACGTTCTTAATTCATAAGCAAATTATTATCATGTGAGAACATTATGTTGTTTTGGTTAGGTTTTAATGTCTTCGAAATTTGCGGGCAAAAAATATTTTAATCTGTTTTTATCAGTATTGCATTATTTTTTAAAGCTTTTTTGACAGCAAATGCGTTGTTAAAAGGTTGACGTAGAATTATAACATCATAGCTTTTATTTTATTTCCAAAATCAGTCGAGCTTTAAAACTATGTTTGCCAGCTAGAAAGATTGAAAATAAAAGTTTAAAAAAATTATATTATATATACACTCACTGGTAAATGAATTAGAAATCTTTCAGATTTGAATTTGAATGCGTTCTAGCGATGAAGTATGTAGTTTTTTGTTATGACGTGAGTTACACGTGATTGGCATGCTAGTAAAAGTAAGGTGTAAGAATATTTTTGGAGATGAATGAATGAATTAAAATTGGAAAAACGACAGATCATTCACCATTTGGAAAAGGGATTATTATTAGTGCCCGTTTAGCAGGCGCCTCGATTTTGAAGACGGCAGATCTCACTGGGTTCTCAAAAGTTCGAATCAAAACTCACAGTCCTTTTCTAGAAGACGTAACTGCGGTTCGGGAACAGTTTTCCAAGAGCGTGATCGGCGTCGTATCCAACGAATTGTTCAGCAGATACAGATACTCTATTGCAATTCAACTGACACAAATCGTCAACCAAGTATCCTCCCAACATATTTCAGCTCGAACCACGCTTAGAGAGTTGCAGAGAATAGGAATGCATAGTCGAGTGTCTGTGAGAAAACCACTCACTTCCGCCCCGACATGCAAAAATTCGTTTGCAGTGGTGTCCGGAAAGAAGACACTGGGCATCGGAGGATTGGAAACGGGTAATGGGCCCGGATGAAAGACGCTACACCTTATTTTGCACTAACTGAAGACGTCGAATTTGGCTAGAATCCCACGAAGCCATGAATCCATC
>JAOUZG010029335.1:617771-649450 GCA_026289955.1 Argiope argentata
AACATATAAAAATGTCATTTTCGGCACGTGTCTGCATAAAATGAAACAAATATGAAACATGATATTTGTGGAAAATAAACGGATGAAAACGTTTTCTATAATATTTTACTATACATATATTACTAATCCAATTAAACAGTTTTATTTAAGGCAAATATGGCTTAACATCTACAAGTTATCATCTGTAATAGGAGCCCAACATATAATTTCTTAATTTTTTTGGGAGAGACATAAATCTCTTAACAATTGGTCTAAGTGAAATATATAATTAGTAGATTGAGGGAAAAAATGCTGATGAATTAAATTTTTACATAAATCATCTGTGAATCATATTTAACAAAATATTCTTGAGACAATAAGTCCTTAAAATAAAAAAGTGGCACTCCAATGAACTAAATCAATCATCAAAGCTGATCGAAAGCTATGAAAATTTCAATATAACTATTCGATAAAAACTGGCGATTTTAGATCACTTTATCAAGATCTCAAAGAAGCCAATCAGGGTTACTCTAGAATAATTGGTCTAGACTATGAAAATGATGATTGTTCTAAACTTGCAATATTCAAAACTGAATAAATCAGCCAGATTTGTCGCAGAAGATACAAATGTTTATTTATTTATTTAGAAGTTGAAATATTAAGAATATTTACAGAATATGAATCTATAAGACAAAAGGAATTTAAACCATACTTTTTGAAATATATTTATATACCAAAAAAATAAATAAAATGTTATTATTGAGAGCATTTATATACATCTAAAAATAAAAATAAAATTAAAAACTTCATGTTTCAATTAACCTGTGAAATGTTTGCTGAATTATTTCTTGAGATATTATAAATTATAAAAAAATATTAAACAGTTTCAATTTCTGTAGGGAACATTCAACTTAAATGTAGGACTACTCTGCTTTCAGTTCTTAGTTTTATTTAAAGGCATGCTTGGATTGAGTAAAGAGGTCTTTATATTAACTGAATTTTCATCATTTCCATTTTAAATTAAATTTGAATTTTACGAGCCCTGATAGAAAATCAGAGAGAAATGCGGAGTTCAAAGATCAGGACTTCTACATAATAATATAAGTGAATCATATTACTATCGAAATGTGAAGCTTAAAAATATTTTGCTGAAAAACTTTTTATGAGATCAAGTTATATAAAATTGATTGAACCCTTTAATCGGCATTAATACTGGTGAATCAACTGGTCGCCAAAGGCGGCTAGTTTCAAATAAAATTAGTGACCGTTCAAAGAGAGCATGATTATATCCTAAATGTCAGATGTTCAAGCTATGAAAATGAATTCAAAATCAAAAATAAATCTGTTTTGAATTGTTTTCTTTCAAATTTTAATGCTCTTTTGATCCTTATAATATTTTTAAATTCCTCCCAATGAATAGTATCAATGCAATATAGAATTTTTAATGACATTTTATGATTGAATAATTTTAAGCGACCACAAGTATAGAATTCGAATAAATTCACATTTTAAAAGACGTGTTTTTTTAGAATTTTAGTTAAATCTTTTATTATTTTATGCTTTAATTCGTTTGGCATAATATGAAAAAAAATTTAAGAAAACATGAATTTCACTTTTGTTTATATTAATCAATTTCGTATTTAGAAGGGTAATTGAATAGAATCATTATAAATTAAAAGAAACAACACATATATTCCTTAAAATCTTCTATTTGTTTTATATGATAAAATTAATTCAACTTAATTATAATTATTAGAAAACATTAAATTCTCTTTTCTTCGAGATATTCACTTAAGTAAAATCTTTAATTATTTTAATTAGCAAGATCAACATTTCATTTCAAAATAAAAATTCTTTAAACATTTTTTCATTAAAATACAAGGCCCTAATCTTCCTGATTAACAACTTTCTTAAATACTGACGAACTGCTCTTATTTGAAGATCTAGTTCATAATTTGAGTTTTATTTAATTTGCAGTGATGGAAATTTTCAATTTAATAAGGGTTTGCGAATCATACGTTTCTGTTTTTCTTAAAATTTATTTTTGAATATGTTAGAAGACAACTTTTGCTTTTAGTATTTAGTGTAGCACTAGAAATAATTTTTAACAGATAGAAACAGTTTTTTAAAAATTTCACAAAAAGAAAATTTTAAATACGAATTTGAAATTTTCGTACTCATATTTCAATTATCGTGTATCTTGTGTATTGATATTTAATGGAAAATTTACTAATAACAAATAAAATCCCTAGTACTCATTTTTATAAAAAAAAATTTATTTCAATTAAAAGAGTAGATAAATAAAACATAAATAATGTTTTTGGAACTATTTTTCATTTCTTCTATTTTAAATTACTCTCATTCTTGTTTAAAGGATCGGTTACGTTATTGGGAATATATATTGGAAACATTCTACATCTAAAACAAATAATTAAGTTATGAGATTAATGAAATTCTTAAAGATAAATCATATAACTTCCCCATAGTTAAGAGAATTTCTTTACACACAATTTTTTTAAATTCGATATCGGCAGAAAATCCTTCATCCGTGTTTGGAAAATCGGTTTTACCTCGAACAATTGAAACCACAGTCATTCAAATGAATTTATGAGTTAAAGTGAAAAAACTGACAGTAAAATTAGCGACGGAAGATGCCATTCTTAAGAGAAAAGGATGGATGGTGAGGGATGGGACTTATCGAAGGTTGCTTTTTAATCGGCAAATGAGAAATAATAGGCGATTTTGAGTCGCTAGGCTGAACATTATCTTTGTTTTGTCCTCCGATGCGTGAGTTCACGCGATAATGTTCATTTTGTCCTTCCACTATCCTTCCGAAGCTCCTCCCCTCAGTTAAAATGTCTCAATACACGAATGTTAGGCCATTCGCCTGAATGATGCGGCTGAGATCCGTGCTTGGGAAAGCCGTAATAAAGGGCGGATGAGACGCCTCTGAGATGCGCTGTCAGCGGCTCGAGATGTTTATTTACCGGAAGAGAGCGAAAATGGCGACTTTTTAATTTCTTCTCTTTTGACAACATTGTATAAAATAGAAATTATTTTAGCTTGGATAACAATTTTTTTTCAAAAAAAGGTGAAGCAATCCTTTGTTTATCAGTTGTATATTTAAAATAATCGACGAAGAAAGAACCTGTCTCTCATTACTGCCAACTTTTATTTCATGAATCCCATGAACGTAATCAATGATCACCTGATCCCCATTCAATCCTTATCGAGTGATAATGCAAAATTCTATCTATCATCATTAAGATATCATTATTTTTATATCATTATTATAAATAATTTTTACAATCAACACTTCAAAGAATGTATTATAAATGCAATTCAAGTAAGTAATTTTTATAATCAGCATAAGGAATTATTATTATGCTAATAATAATGCATTATGATGATGATTATAACCTCATTGATAAATAATTTTCTATACTATAGCCCCTCTTTTTCCCCTTTAGCAGAGAGCGCCCCCTCGTGGTTTTTGCAAAAGACAATCAGTTGAACGCCATACCTACAAACTGAGGTCAGTTTCTTTCCCCATGCGCAATCCTTGCACTGACGCCGACTGTTTTCGGCTGGAAACACCCCACCATACCGCTCTTGAACATAATTTTCTATGTGTGTCTGTAGTAAAAAGTGTTTGCAAATTTTGCAGTGTAGCTGTGTTTGTGAAGATTAAAAATAATATGTTTAAAAACAGTTCCTTAGAGAACCACAACACAAAACTTTAATACTAATTATGATTTGTTATTTAAATATATATATTTAAAATAATATATATTTTATATATGTATTTGAAATACTTGACAAAACTAAAGATGCAGCCTCCTAATTTTGCCATTTGCTCTTTCTTGATTCCTGGATGCATCCTCAATGAGCACCTTATTCCCGTTTCCTCCATTTTTGAGTGGTATTACAAATTAAAATTTATCTTCATTAATAAATAATTGTTTTAATATCATTATTATAAATAAATATGTATCCAACATAGTAAATAATCTATTAAAATATAATTCAATTACAAATAATAATTATTATTATCAGCAAAATAAATAATTGTTATAAACTCATCAATAATAATTTACAAATATTAATTATCATCTATTTATCAGAAATATATTTAAAATAATTGAAAAAACTAAACCCGACTCCCACAATTTTTCCAACTTCTGTATTATGAATCCTGGATGCGTCTTCAATGATCATCAACTTTGAAAGGTATTCTGAAATAATATTTTGCAAAGATTTTATTTTTCAGTTTTGGTTTGTTTCATCAATTTTATCGGATAATTAATTTTGTTTCTTTTTAAGTGAGTATTTAACTAATTTTAAAAACACAGTTTATTCCGGATATGAAGCTGAAAACGATACTTACATTTGTTTTTATTTATTAACGTCAATTGATCTAAATTAAAGCTATTAATTTGGTAAACGAATAACTAGTAGCTGAGAGCGATTAGTAGATGTTTTGATGAGAATTCTATTAATTCATTTTCAAGACTCAAGAAATTATTTTTTTAAATTTATACGTCCGTTTACGTATAATAACAATAATAAATATCTCTCTGGATGTATACTGCACACTGCTTTTGGCAGTTTTAGGTATCAGTTCTTTTTGAATTTAAAAAAAATCAGAATTTACAAAAACAAAATTAGATACCTCTTATTTATCGATAGAAAGTTAACAAGTAGATAGTGCTTAGTTGCAAGAATATCACTCCAGAAACCATTCATTAGGGCACAAAAGCTTCAATTAGTAAATGAATTATGTTGCTTTGATAACTTTACTTTGTTGTACACTATTAGGAAATTTGTCAGACACCGTAGAAAAATAAAAGCTGATCTTCGTGTATTGCTGGAGTTTTGGGGCAGTGTCTATATACATTATATACAATGTCGCTTCACTATCTATACCATGCTTCGTGTCCAGAAGACCCACTGTACTCTCGTTACTATTGGTTTCGTTTGAGGCTTCTTTTTCACAACAACTAGTATGAAGGTTTTACTACGCCAAACGAGTTTATTTCCAATTCAAAGTTTAAAAAAGGTAATTGCTATTAAAGTAGTAACAAACAACCATGGGTAAAACGATGATAAATTTCAAGATGTCATAAGGAAACATAATAGCGAGTTGAAATTAAGGAATAAAAACCTACAGATATTAAAAAGACAAAAAAGTTCTTATGTGGGTCTCTGTCAAAGAGCAATGGCAAAGTCACTGTTATTGTTTTGAAGTAAAACAAGGACTAAGCATTAAAATATGGACATTCAATAAGGATATGATGAACTGTTATTCCACAGTCACAACGTAGACATCTTAGCAATTGGTCATTTAGCAACATTCTTCTACGTGTGAATCTAGAACGTATGATTCTCAGACGAGTGAAATCTGTGTCATATAATTGGAAGAAGGCAAATTATATATGCTTGCAAGTATGAATTTTGTTTAGTTTCCATATCCCATTGAGTTTACCAGTTGTTCTAAAGGCAGCGTTTTACCAGTTTCTTCAAGTCGCCAGCAGGTATGGGTGTTTCTAAAAAAAAAGTTGCAGATTTGGCACTTTTATCAGCTTGCTCATTACCAAATATTCCCTCAAGGAATAGTTATTCTGGTTATTATTCACCATCTATGAAAATCTTAATCCTCTACGTATTTTTTTAAAAAAATTTGCGACTCTTGGTTTTTCTCTGAAATGATAAGTCTGGCCCATTCTAGAAGTTATTAAGTTATGGTTTGGTGGCGATTGCTCATTTCAAGAATGAGTAATCGAGTCCTTAACCCCAGGACTTAACAGATGATAAGATCATTAGCATGCCATTGAAATTACTCTGAAAATGATTGAGCATAAGGAAGATATGAAGCAGTTACATTAAGCGGTAACAATAAAATATTAACAACTATTCATAGAAAACAAGGAATAATAATAATAAAAAATATTAAATAATTCCTACTTAGGTCAGAGGAGAAATTTTTTTATTTTATTTACTTTGTATTAAACAATTAGAAGTAATATGAATAATTTATCAAAAAATTATTGATTTTCCTAAAAATTGAACTCGTTTTCTTCCCCTTCAATTAAAAAGTACTGAGATCCTTAATTTCACCGATTGAGCTACAGCCCGTTGATTTCGAGTTTCGTTACAAATTGCTAAATCTCTATTTAAAGTATTAAAAATCAATTCATGCATTTATATTTGAAAAAACTGTATTAATATCGAGTGTCATCCACTACAAGTTTAAGAAAAATGTATTTGAAACTTTAGTGGATATATATATATATATATATATATATATATATATATATATATATATAGGTAATATGTGATCTAATAATAGAAATTGAAAAAAATAAAATAAAAAAGAATAATAAAATAAAAAGAATAAAGGCAGAATTTAACGTAAGGTGTTTTCGACGAAATCAGTGCAAAGTCATGTTGATGCGATAATGCTGTGTTTAAGCTTTATACATATCTAAGCTGATGAAGTCTCTTGCGTTTCTCAGAAACTTACAATTTTATGGTTCAATTTCTTTACAGTTATTTTGTCGCTTCTGTCTACTTGATGAGAGCCATGCAGATCCTTTTTAATGTTAATTTTTTAAGGCAGTAAACAGGAGATCTCTGCGAATGCCGTTATTTACTAATTTTGCAATCTTTGATGTGTATAAGCAACTGCCTTCTCTCTTTATGCTTGTATACCCAGTATCATATTTAATTTTATTCCTTATATAAATAGATTCTTATGTATTTAGCTCTATACAAACCACTTGAAGTCAATTCAGCATTTTCTAGAGTAGGGATATTGCTGTCTTCACTCAAAGACGTGCTAAAGTGACGAAGGTGAAGGTTTATTGGAGGTTGGCGGCCAAATAATTATCGTTGGAGTGCCATAAAACTGCTATCTTTTTCTGTAGGAGTAATGGTGTTGGGAAATGTATTCTTGGGGGCTAACCGGAATGGACGAGTTTTTGGGATTAATCTGTGATTAGTGTGCAGTTGGCGGAACGCGTCGCAGTGCAACAGAGGGAAACGTAAATTTTGAAATTATGGATATAAATGACCTGTTGATGAATGCGATAATGGAGGCAGAAGGGCTTTATAGGATCGAGGCGCAAAAATTTGATCGACATGCAACGTTGAGTCTCCGGTTATCCATAACATAAGAAACTGTTTGATATTTTCTGTAAAAAAGGACATCGCCTTTCGTTTTGTGGAAATAATGCACTTCACAGAAAAATAAAAAATGAGAAGACGAAATGATGTTTCAATCTATCCGATTATTTTTACAGTCGCGTTGATTCGCATGGTGTCCTTCTAAAAATATGTCATTATCCTTCATTGTAAACCATGTTTTTTTTCTACATCTTGATGAAATTATTCTTCAAGTTGGCTGTTAAGAATATTAAGATTCGACAATCGTGTAGATGTTTAGAAATGGTAATGTACATGTTTTTATAGCTTTTTTTTAATGACGGTGGTGTGTTGATCCATATATAGATAAGCTGGAAGGAAGCAATTTAAATGGTGACAAGGGAAAATATCTTACAAAGCGTTTTGTAGATTATTCTGATGGTTGATAAATCTGATGAATCACTGATAATTTTATAAAATTCCATGATGGCTCCTTCTAGAGGCAAATCGAGGCAAATCGATTTGTAGAAAGATAAAAAACATCAGTTAGTGCTTGTGAAGAATGATGCCGAAATTGTACAAATATAGGCATTGAGCCACAATCAATACACCCATATATAAACCAGCTGGAATGGTCTCCCTAAAACTCTTTCGCATGCTTTTTAATAAAAAATTTTAATAAAGAAAATGCCTCTCAGAGCCTTCGCATACATTACATGGGAAATAACATTTCGTGTGAATTATTGAATCCACCACGCCGTTTTTACAGAATCTATCGCGTCATCCTCAGCGAGTGTTTCTGAGATTAATTCCTGGCGTGTGGGCAATGATGGGCGAAAACCGAATTCGGGCGCCAGACAGGTTTTTCTCGACTGATTGAAAAAAAGATTTGACACAAAGTCCCAAATTCCTTATAAATCTGATATAATTAAGTCATTGCGTTTTTGAATTTTCATGTTTACTTTTTATTGAAAATGCAGACAAACCTTACCTGCCTTTGGATTTAGCTCAAAATTTGCAAGATGTGGGTACTAAATATGTGCACTGAATTTTTATCCATCTTTTGCTCTTTACTTTTTGGTTATCTTGATAACTTATAATTGAACAGCGAGAGACAGACTAACTCTGAGTACAATTACTTTAAAATTTTATGGAAGTTTGTAAGTTTGGTGTAAAGACAGTTACATCCGTAGAGTTGAAAGCATTTTTGAATTATCTTCCTTTCAAGCATATCTTCCTTTTTGCATAAGCATTATGCAAATCTTATCTTCCTTTTTTGCATAAGCATTATGCAAAAAAAAAATCCACCTATGTTTTTTTAAAAACTTGGAAATTTTGTCAAAATTTCGAGTGCGATTTTTTGACGACAACTAAATTTTCACTATGCGAGAAAGTAAAAAAATTTCTTTGTGTGCAAAAATGCTTCTAATTCGTACATCGAATTAGATGATTTTTTAAATCTCTCGATAAATCTAAGTTCTTCAGTCAAAAAAGTAGTTTGTTTAAAAGAAAAATATATTTAGATCTGATTTTTGTACTTTACCATCTTATATTTACTGAAAATAATTTTCCAAGCGGCAGTGGTATAACTGAATATTATAGATCTCCCAATGATTGGAAACTTTGAAGATTAAATTTGTTTCATAAAACGATTAAGATCCAAAACGCATTCTATTCGTAAAGCATTTCATTGTAATAACTTTTAAACATTCCGTACAGATTTTAAAAAGGTAAAAGAAATTAATTATTTAAAAATGATTTTAAAAAAAGTTGTAATGATTCAAACAACACAGTAACGGTCAATGAAGGAAATTCTCATAAATAATAATTGACATAACAAAAATATCTTCTATCATCATCTTCCGTACTCAACCGAATTGTTTACTCTATTTAAATTCATAATAACATAAAGAATGAATGTTCATAGATTACTACGGAAGAAAGCATCCATTTCATAAACTGAAAAAAAAAATCTTTCTGTGGTTAGCAGCGAATCCATAAACATTGAAAAATCTTATTTCGAAAAATCAATATAACTGGAATTCTAAATTTAAAATATTTGTGGGCGGAAATGGGATATTTTAATTATAGCTCACAAGTGATTTCATTCGAAGAATTATGGCCAACAAATTTATAATGGAAAAAATGCTATTAACTTTACAGAATATTAAATTAATCTAAACAGGTTATTTTTATTCAGAAAGTTATTTCCTTAAAAAAAAGATTCTAAATGAAAATAATTATTATGTTATTATAATATTAAAGGTTAACATTGACATATACCAACATCTGCCTCATATTCTTGAATGAAAAAATTAACTCCATTATAATTCAGTGTAAAAACTTTAATTATATATTTATTTCTTATTTTTCAGATTCGAAGCGCCTTCCTATCTTATTCCAGACAAGTCTTTTCTGAGAGAATATTAAATGCACAAGAAATGATACCGAAGAAAATTATTTCTTTTGTAAACAGGATTATTTACAGATTGCTTACTTGTAATAAAAGGTTGTGGTAGTTCTTGATAAATAACCATTCGTTTCGTTTAGATCTGCCAAAAAAATGTCCGTATGCTTTTTGTTTCAGTTTCACTACTTAATTTTAACGTTCAATTAATTAAAAGTTTATTAAATATTTATTTTAAAATTGTTTTTCAATATTTATTATAAACAAAAAATAAAGCAATATTTTAGGCATTTCGGCTCATTTTATTCACAAAATTGCATTAATAGGATACATTGCGATTTAATTAACCACAATGATGTACCAATAATTTAACTAACCAAAATGTTTCTTTTCGGTACTGAATGCTCCAAAATAAACTATTCTAATTTCCACTATTCCATTTCTGTTTTCTTATATATACTATTCAAAATTTCGTTTTATAAATTACCACTTATTGGTCAGAATTTTTTTTACTTCCGTTATGTTTTTATCAGGCATCTAATAATAGTAATAGTGAAGACAATAATATCAACATCAAAAATAGCTTGATTAGTTTCATGAAATAAAATATAATATTGTATTATTGTTGCCACAACAAAATACAGCATAAAGTAATATCTGTAACTATAAATCAAGTGAGCGAGCGAACGCATATTATCTTTATAATTTTCTTTCATTTATTATCGTGTAAGGGTTTTTGAATAATTAAAGGCAAAGAATAAATAAAGCTCGAAATCCCGCGGGCAATCAGTAGAAATGGCAATATTCATCGGCATCTTTTATTCGCATATATTTTTTACCTGCTTTTACCAGAATTATATAATTATTATGTATGCTTCTTTGATAGTTGATACGTTTTTAAAAGGTTAATTTGCTTTTAAACTGGTTTAAACTATTTAATAACTTAAATTAATTAAGACTAATAATAATAAAAAATAATAATTTTCTAACATGATAAATTGAAATTTTCGATCGTAGATTTCATTTTTAACTCAATTTTTGTGGCAACAACTTTGTAAAAAATTATTTTCGTTGAATAAAAACAGTTGAATGAAAGAAGAAAAATATCTTGGTGTGATGTTTTATTAAAATTCTAGTTAGAAAGGAATCCTTTCGAAGCTTAAAAAATGAGTTAAATTTCTTGAGAGCAAGTCATAATCTAAATAATAACATTTGAAAAGCCAAATTAAAGGAAAGAACAAAAAACTACTGTTCCAATAGTGACCTTGCGATACTCGATTTTTAATGAAATATTATGAATTTTATAGTGCAGTGTCTAATGAAGAGTCTGTCTGTCCAATGATGTCGATATAAGGCGTTAGCAGCTTTGGTACATTCTGCGGAGCCACTAGCCAATGGATAAACTATTGAATTCCCCATTCCATACGAGTACATTATGGAAAGAGAAAAAGAAGAGTAAAATCGAGGTGAAATATTACTTAAGTACGGAAAACAAGCATGATTTATTGACTCATTGAATTACAAGTTCAGGAGCGAGAACGCGTTTTCCTTCTCGCTAATCAATGCCCGCGCTCAAAAAAAAAAAATCACGAGGCTCCAAACAACCCATCCAAAGATTTACAGTTACGGTTACGACTTCCTAAACTGCGCTCGCTCATTAAAAAGAACGTGTCCACAAAACATCATTCCGGACGGCGTGAGTGACGTTAACATTCGAATAACTCATTTGAGAAAACAATAGCTGTGATTCGATTATCGTCAACAAAACTAGTAAAACAAAACAAAAAAAAGAGGAATCCTCATCTGTAGATTCGGTGAGAGAATGAAATTCCTCTAAACAATGAAAATCAATCAATAGCTTACTTTACGCGCCACTGATCACGACTCTTGCCTCGTGACGTCATTAATTTCACTGTTTTGCCTCGAATCGTTATCGGAAAAATATTTCATTGATGAACGGCCTCCGATGAATTTATGGCTTCTTCAGTCGCGGCGCTCTTCGATTGGAAATTGGGATTCATGAAAGAAGATTAATTTATACAATGGCATTTCTCCTGCTTGCCTGCTGACGACAGCTCGGTTTTATTGAATGCTGACTGACTGCGAGTTAAGTCGTACCGTCTTGTCGCCCGAGATATTGGGTGTGACTCAAACACGCAACCCTTCACAGAACATCACTCATTCGATAACGTTGCTTATCACTCGAATCTTTTGTTAATTCACCATGGAATGTAATATCAGTAAACTGCAATTAAGTTGAAAATTTTGTTTCAAGGGAAAAAAAAGAAAAGTGAAGACACAATTTCTTATTAGGGTTATGTACATATTACAAACAAGCAACAAACGAGTCCTCAAATATGTACATAAAATAAACCAGGAAAGAGCTAGTTGTAATCTCCTCAAATATGTATATGTAATACCATAGCACTCATGCATACGTAATAATTAGTGTCTCCACAAAACTTTCTCGTATATTGTCTAATAAACTTATCAGGCTAGAGAACACGCTTGACATGGTATTGGCACATATTAGGAATGAAATATTAACTTTTGGCGTCAATTTAGCATTTTTATCGAATCTGTCGTGTTATCGTTGTTGAATGTTTTGGCGATGAATCCTTGGTATGCCTTTAACAGTATTCGAAAATTAAATTTGAGCAGTAGACGCATTTTTAACAAATATTTGATACAAAATCGCACTTGTAGTCATCAAATCTGATATATTTCAATCATTCTTCTTGGACTATTATCTGTGCATGTTTCTAAAAGTATGGACCGAAAGACAATCTGTGTACCGAATTTAATCCATCTAGCTCTCTTCATTTTGTAATTGTCGTATTAACTTATATTCTAATAACAGGACAGACGGACTTCTTCTGAACGGACTTTATTGAAAATTTGATACAAATCTGCAAATTCGTTGTAAAAACTCCATATCAATTTTCAACCGTCTAGCTTGAAAACGTTTGTGAGTTATCTTTGTTAAAAACGGAGAGTCGTTTTTCAAAAATACTTTTTCTAATTTACGAATGTCCAAAACGAAGAGATGCTCAGAATTTCGTGTTCATACTTTCTTAATGATTATTATACTTTCTCTGTATTGCATATACGAGAGTTTAAAAATGCAAATGCTTCCCGGGGTCTCCATTATGAGCACGAATTTGACCCTTTTTGCTTTTTCCGACACGAAGTGTAGAGAAACTCAAGTGATTGCCAGAAAATCTGAACTCGAGATTTCAACGAATTTCCCAAGCAGATTTCCGTGATTTCGAAAAACACATTTTTACTCATGCGCCCCCTTTCCGTGCATCTGTGACAGAGATAACTCAAAAGTGCTTTCAGCCATAGGGATGACATTTGGAATGAGGTACTTCCATAAAAAGGACTGATTTCTATCGAGTTTTAAACCAAAATCAGTTCAGTCTTGCTGTTCGAATAGAACTTAATAGCATAATGAATACATAATAAAAAAGACAGATGACTGAGCTTGAAACTGCCGCTCACTCGGCTTACATCGCTGACAGTCCATGAGCGGGCTGTTAGGGTGCCCTAATTCATAGCATTTAGACAAACGGTATTTAATCCACAGTTTTGACATCTGAAGAATCATTTCTTTTCGAAGTTTGAACCAATCTGCAGAAGGGTTGATCATCTGCCTCTCTATTCTTTCTCATGAAAGTGCACGCAATACAATAGCAATACAATAACTTAAATTAAATCTGGTATCTCATCTTTTTATTTTCAATTGTAATTTTAGGTTAACTGTTGATTTCAGTCAATAGGAAAAAAAAGTCCTCCGAATTACGTATTCCGTTTTCTGATTCTTTACAACCTGAGTAATAAAAATACTAAATCCTAAAAATAAACTTTCTTAACTATTGCTCGCCAATAGCATGCCATTAGTGCTGATTTTCTTGACTATATCACGTAACGCATTTTTATGTGTAACAAGTAATTTCTAATTAGGTTTAAAATTTTTTTAATTTTAATTAATTTTTATTAAATATTGACAATTAATATAAACAATTTATCAAAAATTGAATGATTTTCACAAGAATGGAACTCACATTCTTCACCTTCATGTGAAAAATGCTGAAATCCTTGCATTTTACCATTGAGCTATTGCTGTTAATTTCATTTTGCATTACAAACTGCTAAAACTCTATTTAAAGTATTAAAAATTGATTTAATTTAATTAATGAATTAAAATTCAGTGTCATCCTCTACAAATTTTAAAAAATGTGTTTGAGCTTGAGTGGATGAATAAAAAGGATTTTATTAAAGGTTGAAAATTTGATGAAGATATGTATAGGGAGAGTGGGAACTAATAGTAGGAATTGAAAAATGTGACTGAGATGTATTGGTGCTCACGAGATTGCCCAAGGGGAAACGAAGGAGTACATTTTGTTCGGAAGAAGAAACACCTTTATTAAAGACCAGAGGATAAATATGTAGAGAGATCATTCTCGATGATTGTATACACTTTTAATTAGCTTGACTTCTCTCTTGCTCTTCAATATCATGCTTATAATGGCATTTACAAAATACAGTTATTTCATACCAATTCTTCTAGTTCAGTGTTATCGTTTGGAATTCAAATTTCTCAACCCAACTCATACACGTCATCATCCTTCCCAATGCTGTCAGATATTTGTTATCGTGTTCGTCAACTGAACAAAATAACCCCTTGCGGAAACCATTTTTAAAAACTAATTCTTAGTTAGAAATTTTTATTAACCTGCTACCTGTTATCATATAATTCTTATATCCATTTAGAAACAGTTTCGTCCATATTTACTTTTTTATTAATTTAAATTTTATTTGTTGCTTTTTTTTGTAAGAAAGTAAAAAATATGCCCACAGCTTATAGATTGAGAAATGACGTTTACTTTTAGCATATACGTTTCAAAAATTCATGTTTTTTTTTTTACTTTTATACTGGTATTGTCATCTCAATTTGTCAGATGGATGAGATCTGATCGTAAAAGGTGCTAATCTTGCTTCAAAATGGGTTGTTCGTGCAACTACATTAAATCTGAATCTTGAAAATGAATCATAAAATATAATTTTTTATATTACATAGCTTTCTTCATAAATGAATTTTAAGTCACTCCTTCATGAAATTTAAAATATTTTAATTAATCTTGTATACTTTAAAATAATCTATTAATAAACAAAAAAAAAATTCAAAAACAAAGTTGTTTGCAATGGCAATTAATTATTGTGATCATGAAGGCATCTTTCAAATTTGAACATTTATATATATTGGTATTTAATACTACGTTTGAATATGGCATTTCTTGTAAAGAAATATGAGAATTACTTAATGTATAATTTCTCTTCCAAGAATTCTTAACATTTTCTTTGAAAATAATTTATATTTCTTGTCGCAATATTACTCTACCACAAATTTTGTTATTTTAATCTTTTATTCTAATTATAATATTTCTTATCAATTCGAAATTTTGAAATATCGTTAAGTTAATAAGACAATAAAAATAAGGTTGGATTCTTGATATAAATTAATTTTCTATTCTAAGAAGAAGAAGAACTGCATTTAATACTTTTCATTAAATTTTTTCTTGTCTACAAAAGGTTTTTCAAAAGCTCGGTAATATGTTTTGATAAGCTAATATATTGTAAGGACATATATTTTCAGCATAATTGAACTCCAGAAATTCAAAATATTTTTAATAAATTATTCAGAAAAAGTCACTTTAATATTCTATTTCTAATCAGTCCAGCTTCTCTAAAACACAAAAGGTAAAAGACGAGAGAGGGGGAAAAGGCTCTTTTTATGAATAGACTTTTAGTTAAAACCACTGCAGAGTGAAGCAAAAAAAAAAATGCTTTTACGATATTTCCTTTCATTGCCTCTTAGCATTAATTGAAAAGCTGTTATTGAATGATTATGCTTGTCTGTATTTTTTACCCCTTCTAGAACTCAGTTTTCCCCTCCTGCGAATAGAAACTCATTTTCCAACATCACTCGTACGTGCGGCGAACGCGTATAAATACGGATTATTTTTGCTCAACTACAGTTACAGTGAAATGGTATTTGATTTCATTATTCGTCTCGTAGACGATCGCGTTTTTAATGATTCAAAGAGTAGCGGAGCAACAATTTGCATTAAAACAACCTCGTTTGCATAATTTCACGACTTGCTCGGGTTGTGCATGAAACCCGTGGGTATAAAAGAGAAAAAAAAATGTGCATAAAAAGTAAATTATAAAAATTACCCATTCGTTAAATCTAGAGAATTATTCGGATGTAAAGAAGATAGAAAAATAAAAATAAAAACCTGAAACCGCGCTCTTCGAAATTCGATCGTATTCTAATTATCTTAATGACAAAAAAGCGAACATTGCGGATGACTAATTAATTCTGTTGCTTGTTCGGAAGTGGATTTTATTTGATTGCGTGAATTTTTCTCTTTTCGAATTGCAAGGTAAGTAAAAATCTAGAGGTAGATAAAATCTCTCTCATTTCTGATTTCGTTACAGGATTACAATTCTGTTTTCTTTTATTATTTTTTTCTTGTTTGGCGAGGAAATGGGAAGAAAAGATGAAAAAAGTCACTCGCTTTGATGTTTTCTGATTGGACGAGGACTTTAAAACAGTTGAAAAATCAAATTCGTCTTGTTACTCTTATTAGATGAAATTTTTCTTTTTTTCACTTTGATGTATTTTCAAATTTTAATGAAATTTCTCCACTGGAGGGCTGGCAGTTGAGCGAGTTTCTTATTTATGTAGTTAGTTGTTTGTGTGCATTTGCGGTTTTCCTAACTGAACTGAAACATGAAATTATAATTAATCTTTTTGATTATTTTTGTGCGTACGAATTTTAATTGGATCTTTTCAAATATTTCCCTTTAAATATTTTAGATTCAAACCGCATTAACTTTATTAAATTTCTTTTTAGCACAAATGATAAAAATAGATAATATTGAATGATTTACGAGAGAATAATTATAATGTTCTGATCTTTACGTTAAATTTTAATTCTGTAGAATGATTTTTGAATAGCATTTTTTTCTTGTAAAAGTATTATTCTGCGATTTGTATAAGAGTAATTGATAAAAAATATCATAATTTTGAAGCTACAATCACCGTTTTCATATTTTTCGCACCACTTGAAAATAAAGGAGTTCATACCAGCACTGTAGATTTAATAAGTGCAAGTGTAGCTGAAAATATCTCCATGAGCATGGGTTCTGATGAATGTTTATCAGTCAGCGAATGTTGAAAATTATCTGTGGATGAAAGGGTAAGGAAGGATGGTGAGTAAAGCACAGGACCAGGTATCATTATCGTTTTCGACCAAGGTTCAAATAATTGATTTCCCGAGTTTTGTTTTGCAACGGGGGGTTCAAATAATAGCGTTTAATTCTTTTGAAATAAAAAGAAAGACGAGATTTTTTTTCTCATAAGAATGATTCTTCATGGTAAATTGAAAATCAGAAGTTAAAAAAGGGACAAAATGAAAGCGTGAAAAAACTCTCATCAAACAACATTTCCTTTCTCTTTTTTCCATCTGGGAACAACCCTGGATGCGTAACTAAACTAATAATTGTTCACACGAATGCATGAGAAAAGGCTGAACGTGGTATTTTTCATCAGCATTTAGATTGCACACACTTTCTCCTGTTTCCAAAGTCATTGAAGAATTAACGATCCGATTCCACGGTACGTCTTAATCTTCAAGGGTGGGAATGAAGAGATACTTAAAACAATCGTGAGATTTCCAATTGATGGGTTCCCGCGTGGAAAATTACCATGCGCTGCTCATTGTTTGATGTATTCTGAGCACACACAAAAAATGATGAAAAAATTATGCGCACAGTCTTTTTTTACATCCTGCTTCGTTTAAATTTAAATTTCCTCAATTACGGTAGATCATGAATATCGCACCTTTGAAAGTTGTTTTCATTTTGTTTAAATATCGTCTGCTAGATTTGGTAACTTTATCGATTGTTGTTTTTTTTTCTTCTGGAAAATATAACTGTTTAAAATTAATTAACCATGCGATATATTTAATCATTTTTAAATACATTTTCTTTCAGTTAGGTAACAAATGGATTGAATAATATAACTGGGATCTGCTTATTTCGAATGAGGCAATTTATAAATTAAATTAAATGATTTCAATAATTCTGTTTCATTATACAATAGGATTTAATTTCTCTAATGTTTTTAAATATAATTTTTCCTTCGCATCTTGACTTTCGTGTTCCTATGATAAAAAGATATATTTTTATTCCAATTTAATCAGTGAATGAGAAGTAAAAAAGTATACAAACCTTTTTATTTCTGAATTATTTTCGTCAATTAATTATTTTAACCTCTTATAATCGTAATCGAATGATTTTTGAAGGTTTCAATTCTGTATATCTTAACTGCTGCACGATTATAATTCAATCAGAGCTTTAATCATCTTATTGTTTTTTTTTAAATTCAGTACTTGTTAAATGCGAAACATATTTATTACTTTAAAGTTTTATTGAATTACTATTTTTTTAAATTATTTACTTATTTGTTTAAATTATTACTTTAAAACTGATTTCAAAATTTATAAACAATTATATAATAAATAAACTCTAAGTTATCTCTTTCTTTTATCTTTTTATTTAAAAAACATTACTGCCAATTTTAATTTATTTTCTTTATTGATTTTTTAGATTCAGAGTTTAATTTTAGTTTTTGGATAAATAATTTTTTACTGCGGTTTCTAGCTTCAAATTCGTCCAGTTTCTCTATTTCCACATTCGGTACATTAGGGAAAATAGAGCATTATTCAAATGTTTCACCCAGTCAGAGCATTTTCACCAAAATTTGAAAAAGATAAGTCAGTTATGCGTGTTATTATTACAACTTCCAGCTGAAGGCCACCATTTTCACATCTGGAGATGTCCATTAACCATTTAAACATCCCGAACTATTTTCACACTTCAAATCGAATAATCAGAGCATAAATTATTGGTTAGTTTTCACGTGATTAATTCATGATCAGTCGATATCCATATAATAACACCCCCGCACTTCATTTACGAAAATCCTTCAAAGAAAAAGAAAATTCTTCCAAGTTAATGTTATGTGAAAAGTATAACCAGATAAAATCACGACTGTCAATCGTATGCATCAACTCCATTCATATTTTTTTGACAAGGAACATTTTTGGATTTAAAAAAATACTCAAATATTCATGAAGAGCAGACTCATTCCGTATTTCGTATCAAAGTACAAAAAACAAAGTAGGTTAAAATTTAGAATTAATACACAGTGCTTCCTTGTATTAAACTTGTTGCAGTTGTTCATGGGCCTGTTTTTCATTCCCGCCGATTTCCTTTCTGGTGGTCAGGTTTAATGTCCCACCGAAAAGGACTTGCGGTAAAAACATTTATTCGCTCATTTTGATTTCCACGAAATGTTTTGTGAAACCTTGCTAGCCAATTTAGAAGCCACCTTGTGGTTAGAACATAGATACTAAATGTCGTTTTGTAAACGTGCCCTTAAGTGAAATGAATAATTCGGTCTTCATATCCAAGTTTATGGAATTTTCTTTCAACAATAATGAACCATTTTGTGGGATTTCGTTGAATCACATAAACTTTTTTTTAGAATTTTACTTACAACTGATTCTTGGCCCCAATTTAAAAAGGAATAAAGATTGATAGTGTGGGCCTTGCATTATTTAAGGAGTCAAAATTATCTAATTTTTGACAAAGTATTATTGTAAAATTATTACAAATAAGTAAATTAGGCCTTCACTTTTCAAAATGCACCATACCATCATCATAGACTACCATTTCAGTGGATTGATATTGCATTTCTTGATTTTAAATAACATATAACTTTGAAAACTAACAATTTAACTAATGAAGCTGCTTTGAAAGTTATAAAAAGCATTTAAATAAAAGGTGTTTCAACAAGAGGTGACTTCTTAAGACCATCCGCACTGTTTTGAGGGAGAAATATAGAGGAAATAAAAATCATTTTAGCAACATTTTGAGGGAGAAATACGTACTGGATTTTATTCATTATGTAAGATTTACTAATAAGAAAGCTGTATGTGTGTTGTGTGAGTGTGCGCGTGCGCATATGTTTATTTTTGGAGGGGAAGAAATTAACATCAATTATTTTACCATAGGAGACATAATTAAGAGAACGAAAACGATATGCGTTTCTTCGCATCAGATGGCAAGAGCAAAAATGACCAAATTTTTTCCCTTTAGTGGTTTTATGAAGAGATTCCGATAGATATTCCTTTGGCATATGTTGACCTAAGAAATGATATCGTGGAGTGGGGAATTCCAAACTCAGCAAATTTTTGTAGAACGTAACTAAGGGATAATTAAATGAAAAAAAAGTAGGATAAAAGAAATAAAAAAAATTTTTGGAAAAAATGGAAAAAAAAGAAAGAAATTTTTGGAATGACCTAACATAGGTTAATTTAGGATAAAAAGCAGGGAATTAATTAGGATTTAAATTAAATTAATGGATAATGCATAGATACTTTGGAAAGATGTATATGTACCTAAAAGAGATTTTAAAAAATTAATTAGTTAAAAATTATGCAGAATTTTATGGGTTTTATTTTTGATAACTTCCAAAAATATTCTTCTAATTTCTAAAAATAAATTGCATCGTTTCAAAATTTTAAATATTGTCTTAAATGATACTAAATTAATAGCTGTATAAAATTTTCTTGAATTTTGGTAATTTTTAAAAATAATTATATCTAATTTCCAACAACAGATGCACTGTTTCAATAAATATTTCATTAAATGATTTTCTTCTTTTGTTGAAAATTGAAGAAAGACCCCATTTAATATTTGTTTACTTTACAAGACGAATACAAATTGTAAAGTTTCAGTACCACAAAATTAGAAATTAGATAAACAGAACACTTACTGTTTAAAATAGTACTCTGATGTTATGGGGCCGATGCTCACTGGAAAGGCCACGCTCACGATGCACAGAATACAGGCAATGACAACTAAAGCAACACTGTTTTCATGTCAGACAGTTTGACGGAAGCACGGATAGGAAGCTCTGTCAAGACGATTCAACTGAAATAAAATATAACCTATAAATCCGCAAACCACCAAATGCAATCATTTAAAAAAATTAATATTCTTTATTGTAAACTAATCGCCATTGTAAAGCAACGGGTTCGCTGGCGATATTGGTTATATTTAATTTTAGTTAAATCCATAAAATAAAAACTCATAATTGTGAATTCAATAATTAACATTAAAGCCGTGTTACATTAATAGTCTTACATATGTTCTGTTCTTTAAGCATGAAATTCTCTAATGATGATTGGCTCCATAACATCATAGTTGTTGCATTGGGTCTATCTCTAAATTTCGTGGTATTGTATTTACTTTTTTCATCGTTCGTCCTACAAACAACATATAGAGATTAAAGGAACTATCGCATTAACTGCTTTCAATAGGGAGGAAAATCATTCGATCAAATAAGGTATGAAACAATGAAAATGATTTCGGTTTCATTCATAAAAATGAAAGTATTGTTACAAAATATATTTAACCTATAAATTTTACAGTAACTAAATTGGCAGCTTTGAAAAGATACTATTTTAAACTAAATCTGTGTAAAAATCAATCTTATGTGGAAATATTTTTTAGAAGTTATCACGAGAAAGCTTCAAAATACAGCTTTTTTAAAAATTAAAATTCTAATTACAATTTCAAAAAATGTTATCCGAAGTGCACGTTACCTCCCTCCTAACTACATCTGGGCCAAAATTAGTAACAGCAAATCAAACGATCTGGACAGCACACAAACACACAATATATTTATTATAAGTGGAGAGAGGAGAATTTTATTCTCTTAATTAGTTTATTAATTCATTTTATTTGCTTTACTTAATCAGCAAAATTAAGATAAATATTTCAATTTTTTATAATTTTTATTATAATTTGGATTGCAATTGTGTTTTTTAAAGGACATGAAATTCGTATAATAAATATATCGTTAAGTCAAAAAAATGCACGTCATCTACACGATTTTGTGATTCACTGTTTAAGGAATCATGATGCAAAAAAATAGGAAAATAATATATAAATGCTTTACAAAATCTTATTTTTTCCATCATTTGCATCACAGTTGACTTATTCCTATTTTTGTGTATAAATTCCTTACTTTATATTATATATATAGGTTTATATATGTATCTATAGGTCTATTTTTATCTTTAAATATTTTTTATATTTTATGCGTTAATTTTTTTCTGTCCATTTTTTTCTTTTCTTCAAGAAACATATCTTTTGAACACAATTTAATAAATCCTCACTGGATCTCATTAAATGCTTAATAATTTCTAAACACATTATTTTCTTTACCACTTTTAATCTGTTTTAAAGGGAAATCAAAATCACTCAAATTCATTTTAAATCTATATGATGTTACCAATTTTTTTTGAGTAGAGGATCACTATAGAGACAGATTAGAGATTCTAATAACTCGAAATCTTATTGATGTGAGAGTCCAACCAAATCTTCCAAAAATATTAGACTCTTCAGATGACGGGGTTTTAGTGGCGAGGTGTCTAGGAGTTGAATATTTACGGGTTCAGTTTCTAAACCAAGATTAAAATTTACAAGGAGGAGTATTTACAGGGAAATATTAAATGCATACAAACATGGAGATATTAAACAAACAGAAAGTTAAGTTATTCTCACAAAGAAGTTACAAATAAATAAAAAATAAAGATTAAAAGGAAATCTGCTATTCATAATTCAATACATCATGTCAAAACCTCATTTTGACCACGTGCTCGTGCAAGTTAAATTATATTTTTATTCATTTTAATTGCTTCATTGAATTAGTAATTTTAGTACTGCAAACGATAAAAAAATTATCTTGCATTTATTGTTTTAAAAAATATCACATTTCCTATTTATTTCATCACTCATAATCACGCGCTCAAAATGACATTTTTCTACATTTTATTTACTGGAATTAGTAACTTATTTTTTTAAAATTAGAGCTTTTGTAAATGCAATGGCAACACGTTATTAAAGGCTGATTTTTTTTTAGATGCTCGTGCAGATAATAAAATTTTTATTTTTCACCTTCGGATTACAAAACATCTCATCCCCAAAACAACATGTTCTGACATGATTTTTAAAAAAGCATTATGTGACTGAAAACATATTACTGCGTTGCTTTGCGAGCGGGAAACGATGATGCGCGGAAAAGCCTTTATCGTACAGTGGTTAATGGTTCTCTGCCTGAATATATATTGTGTCGGTACTGTGAGAGCTCGATAGATGGCGTTATCCTGGAATTTTATGTTAGTTAAAACTATCTTCCTTTGGGAAATAATCTAACTTTTTACAATTCTCGTTTTAAATTACGTCTACAACCGGATGTTAAGAAAAAATGAAAGCTAAAATGACAGTTAAACAAAATAGATCCGTGAGATATTCTACATGTATATCTCAGAACATATTTTTAAAAAGTAGCATATAAAAATAAAGAAATTCAAAACAGATGAAAATAACACTTATCATATACAAAATTCAATTGTCTTCAATGATAATAAATCCCATTCGAGACAAAGATACAGTGACACTGACAGTTAAATAGAAACAGAATAATGCATAGAACTATTTACCAACGAATATTTTAGTTTCTTTATTGGCCAAATATAAGGAGAATAGCAATGAGACAAGGGAAAACTATTCTTTGACGGAGGTCCATGCGCAAAATACAAGAAAGGCATATCCAGAGGAACGAACTAATGGAATTCCTTTTGATAAAATCTACATTTTTCACGCCTTCTCAATATTTAAAGGGTAAGGTTTTGTACAATAAGATAAGTTTTCCTCTTTTAAATGTGTGGTAATTTTATTTTTGTGTGAGCCTACGATAAATAATAAATTTAACTTTCAAAAATTTCCCTGGCGCCATAACTCATTTCATCAAAGGATTATTTCATACTCAATATTTGAATTCGCGTGTGAGTCTGCGTGTCATTTCCTGGAGAGCCAAACACTACGATTCGGAATTCTTATTTCAATCAACTGCTCCTTCGTTTAAAGTGTTTAGAATAACTATATACGCCATTAATTCTGAACCCCTGTGTCTCGTTTTAATGTAATATAACAACTATCGTGGATGATTAAAATTAAGTTCTTTAACATTAGATGCTCGTAACACAAAATTAGAGCACTGAAAATAGTTTAATATTTAGATTACCAATTAATCATGGGAAAGAAAAGAACCTCAGTTCTATCAATACTTATTCAATTTCTCAGACTAGACAGAATTACCGTCACACGATATTCTTAACAGTTTCTTTCTCAAATTTGAAGAACACAAAATATTGTAATTGTCGAAAAATTTGAGATTAACTAAAAAAATGCTTTGATCTAGAGGGGGAAATTTGATTCATTGTTTCAACGAGAAATTTATAGATTTATATTAAATTTTAAAAAAATCCTTAAAGCAGAATTACGTTTGCCCATCTGTTGAATATAATCTAGCCCCATAACTAAGAAACGGGGAGAGCTGCATGAATGAAATACTAGGAACTAAAATGTATATATGCATCCAACCAGTATGTATATAAAATGTATAAATTTGGAACCAAGTCCATCAGGAAAGTTGAGAGTGTATCGGTCTGAACATGCATGTAAAAGCGATCACTAAAAATATGTAACAATTTAAATACTAAAAATCGATATGTGATCATGAGACTTTATGGGATTCTATGCCAATTTTTGGTTTTAATCTATCTATCTATATTCATTTTACTGGCACCAATTGTACCCCGTTGATTAATCACCAGATGGAAATCACTTAAGACCACTCGCTCCGAGACATTCTCAGGACCAATGCTTATCAATACATAAGTAATATTACAAGCAATATACACAATACTGCAAGTGATACTCAAGTATATTTATTAGAGATTACACTAGAAATATTGGAGAAGACCACACCAGCTGCTTATATGCATGTTCAATGAACGAATTATTATTATTTTTTGGTTTTATAAATTAAAAAAAAATATGTTGTTGTTGTGGTTACTAATGGTACTTGCCATGGACAAGATTTTTACCTTTTCTATAGTAAAAAAGTAAAATATGACGAAAATGCTGCTTATTACTCTCCATATTTAAAAGGGCACCTACCCAAAACTACGGCGTAAAATTAATTGAACTTTTTCACACACAAGCCTTACTATATCAACTCTCAAAATATATAATGATTATGTGGCTTAAGTGTGAGGTTGGGATAAAAAAAATACAATTAAATCCTCTGTCGGGAAAAAACGAAATTACTTTCCGAACAACTCACTATTATCTGATACAGCACAGTGTAAGAGTATGACTCAAATATTCTGCTGTTAAAACTTTGAACTATTCAAACATTGATTTTTTTGGCAGGGAGAGAGAGGGAGATGTTATTCAACAAGGAAATGAAATCTTAGTTTTGGAGAAATAATTTGGAACTATTTTGCTAAGAGGTTCTGTAAAAACGTCTACAGAGAGAGAGAAGACTCCGGAATCTTTCACCCTTTTTCTTTGTTTCGGCGGAGGAATGGAATAGCAGCTCGAGAAAGTAAAGCACCAATGCGACGCGGGGATTCACTAACGAAGTTTGTCGTTATATACATAGGAAAAAAGAGACCGGATCCGCGGCATAAAAAGTTGGAAACAAAGCCCTGCCGGACCCGACTCTAAACTCTTTTGTTGAGTCCGGTCAGCGCAGGGAGTCTTAAAACCCTTTGTGCGAGATCCCCCTTCTTCCAAGTCCATTATCAAATTAAGGGGCGCTTCTCTTCCTTTGCCAATGTCTATTTACAACCGCTTTAGAAGGAATTGCAAAGTGCAGACCCCTAAATGAGATTAGAGCGTTATGTTTCAATGAGACTCGGGGTGGGCGGCACTCGGGGATTGACATCAGGGGACGAATGCCTTTGGCAGATTATAAGGAACCTGGAATTTATTGCTGAATAGAGCTGTTAAATTAATTATTGTGTTGTTTTCGGGAAGATAGTATAGGGAGAGTAAAAATAACTTTTTTGATTTCTTAGCATTTTTTTTTGAATTATTGTTTGGTTTGAAGTTTTATGGCGCAAGGATCAATATATCAATATCAAGCGCAAGGATCATACTACGCTAAACAAATTTATTTCTAGTTCAAAGTTTAATAAAAAAAAGTTTTATCAAAATATGAAAATAAAAATGCTTAAAATGATGATAAATTACAAAATGTCTCTACATAACTATGAATGTGAGTTCAAATTATGGAATGAAATCCAATAAATTTTAAAAAGACAAAAAGGTCCCCATGCGAATCTGAGCATTAAAATATGGACAGTCAATAAGGTTATGATTAACTGTTGCTCCACAGTTACGATGAGGACACATCGGTAATCGATCATTCAATAGATATTAACGAGTGAATCTAGTGTTACCAATTTGTCAACGAATTAAAACCTAGAGATGATTACTTATTCTTCCCGTATAGGTTGCATCTAATATTCTTTTGTTCACATTACCACTTTCTTGAAAAATATGTTTTCTTCCACAAAGATTATATTGTTTTCACGAGTGTTAGTCATTCTCTTAATACTGGTTGGTGAAATCCCAAAAGATAAATTTTTTCAATTTATGAAATCCATTTGATTTTATTTTTTAATATAATTACATTTTTGTACTTTTGCCATGTCTCTTACTGAGCTTTCTGTTACTTGGTCATTTGATCATCTTTTAACGGGCGCAGTTATAACAATACAATTTAAACAATACAGTTTAAACAAATACAATTTAAACAACAGAGCAAGGAAAAGGTTTTTTGTAGCTAATAAATCAGAAACCAAATTCATTTATTTAAATTTATAAATAGTGAATAACTTTAAATTATCTTTCCTTGGAAGGAAATGGAAGTCTGCAAGCCTCTTACAAATTCCTTTACTTACATAAAATTCTGGGCCTTATAAGATTCAATTCTTTTATATATTTCATGTCAGAACTCAGAAATAGCTGAACGGATTCAAATCAAATTTTATATTTATATCAGGTTTTGCCTTTTAATCTTATTTTATATAAACGTCTTAAATGTAAAAACCTCATTTTACACACAAAAAAAATGTTTTTTATAACTAAATAATTGACAAACTTTTCTGCTATATGTGGCTATACATGATCTGCATAAGTGTATTAGATGGAGTAGTGATTAAGACTTCGAACTTCCATGCATTTTTCTAACTCGTATTTGCAATTCAGTTCGATTTCGCTTATAACCTTAAAACAACCGTGGCGGAGTATTTTATTTAATTTTTTACAAAAACTATCGAGCGAATCGCATTCTCCCATGCACTTAAAACACTAGATTCTCCACTTTCCGTCTTGGTACACAATTTCACACACAATTATATTTTAATGTAAAAGTCAAAATTATTTCACAGATTAATCCTCAAATTATCAAGTTACAAGGATAAAGAGACAAAAACCCAAACGGAGTTTAAAAATTTGTTTTTCAAATTTAAGGTGGTTAGAAATGAGATCCATAAGAAAATATCAAGAATTATTTAAGCTTTAAAATACTGTCTCTCTTATCAAGCTTCGGAAACGTGAAAATAAAATATACATATATAATAAGAATTCCACAAACTAAAATTGAATAATTTAACTAACTAATAAATTATCTAATTATGAAAAAAACATGCAAATCATAGTGATGCAAATTTCAATCATGCTGAAGATAGGATAAAGATTTGTTTATAATAATTTAGTAGCATTATTTCGTAATTTTCCTCTTTACGATGCAACCTTTGAAATCCATACGAGTGTAAAAAGATACAGAATATATATTAATAAATTTTGGCATGTTATTAGAATCCTTCGGTCTATAAAAATCATATTTTCTAAATATACAAATTAAGATTCATTTCTGCTTCGAAAATAGTTTAATTTACAAATTTCATGATATGTTTTGTTATAAATGAAGTAAGACAAGATGATTAAAACAAGAAAAAAAAGCCTGCTTCAGTAAAGTGTCGCACAAATTAATTAAATAAGTAAATAAGTTTTTCTTCCTTTTTCTGTATTTGGGAAAAGGTTGCAATCTGCTTACATTAAATTTTATTTCTTATTAATAATAACTTCAATTCAATATATCGTGCAAATAAGAAAAATAAATTAACGACTGCTTGAAAATGCCAGCAATATGTATACGAAAGTAAGCTAAAATTATCGAAGAAATTCGCATATCTAGAAATGTGGCTACGAGCTGTCATTTGAGAACAACAGTGTCTCTAGCAGCAGATTACATGTTCCGTCTCTAGAACTGAGTTGAATACGGGGGGAGCCCCAACATCAATAGTCTCCTCCTCCCTCCACCTCTCGCCTACTCTTGACTAACTTTCTCGCTTTCACTTGAATACAGGTAAAATTGTTTTTAGGCGCAATTTTTTTTCAACCAATTGAAATCCAAATTTGACGCAGAATCAAATAAGGAATTTTAATCACTACGTTTGTGAATTATCGCTTTGGAATATTTTCCCTATCAATTAAAACCAAAATTTGAAATACAATTGCAGATAAAAAAAAATTACATACCAAATTTGTCATATTTAAGCCGTTTCATTTTTTATTTAGTGTATTTACATGCTTTAGATCAATGCATACCAAACCCTTGTTGAATGTGGCTGCAGATTTCATCGGTGTCTACCACATAAATAACAAATCTGCACACCGAATTTCAATTATCTAGTTTTCTTGATTTTATACTTATCATGCTAAAATGCATTCGAAAGTTGGGCAAATATAAACTTCCTCTGAATAGATTTTGCTCGAAATTTGATGTAAAACTCGCACATCAAATTTCATCTGTCCAGCTCAAAGCGTTTTTCAGCGATTTCTGTCACAGACAGACAGACTGGTGGATATTTTCTAAAAATGAACTTTTCGAACTCAGGGATGCCTGTAACGCGGAGGCTTGCTTAAATCTCGAATTCGAATCGCGATCACAATACCTCCGCTATGCTATGCATATTAGAAAGTAAAAATGTTTCAAATTTCATCCATTTAGCTCATTATATTTCTGAGTTAATTTTCTCCCTTCGAACTCTTTTCGCAGACATCATCCGAAATTGGACCAAAATCTTCTGGCTTGGTGAAAAGGCCTCTTATGAAATTGTATTTGCGCAATTAGTTCTTTAAATTGCCACATTCACAAATAGGCATAATTTCAAAATTAATTTTTTTTTCGTACTCTGGGAAGTTTTGAATGCAAATATTTATCAGAATTTCAATAACGAAATTTTTAGAATTCGGTGCACACAGACACACATACAATAAAAAAAGTATACAAAGCATACACGTAAAGTATACAAAGAAAAATATCACAGTTTACGACAATTTTAAACTAAAATTATGTTATTCTTTAAAATTATTTTGATTCACATTAAAGTTCTGATGAATTACATTTACTTCAATCTTCTCCTTCTGATGATTACACTCAGTTAATTACTGAATTGACAAAACCCTGAAATTTTGATTCAAAACACTAAATTGCATTTGATGATTAATTACATTTGGTTAAATATTGACTATCTTATGATTACAGTTGCTCAATATTGAACATTTGATGATTACATTTGGTCCAGTCTTGGCCATCTGATGATTACATTTGGTTCAATATTAAGACTTTCATGATAACATTCAGTTAAATATCACATTGATAAGACCCTGATAGAATTTTGAGACCCAATATTTTTCTCAGCAAAAAGAATGTTAAAAGTAAAATTTCACGCTGAAATTGACGTCTGAAATCAGCACTGAAAATATTAATCAAAATCAAAAACTGGATGAACATAGCAATGAAAAAAGCTCACAGGCAATAAAAATTGCAAAGTGAATTTCTTACCGACAGAGGAAATTACTAGTTTAAAACAGTGTTCAATATTAATTAAGCTGACAGTTTTTTATTTTACAAGTAAGTATTCAAATTGCGACAGATTATTGACAACCGGTTAATTTTTAATTTATTTCGCTGTTAAATGTTAGGTGTTTCCAAAAGTCACGCATGAGTTGTCGTCTAAATTAACGGATGCAAGTCTTACAGTCAAGACTTTATTTCCTCAGAAAAGGGTATTATTAACAACTGAATGGAGAAAAAAATGTCAGTAATTAGTTATGAGTAATTAAGTAAAAATTAGCGAATATCCTGTACTTGGATTTTATTGATTTATACTTTGAGCTAAAAGCTGGTAGTGGCAGTTCAGACTTCGAAATAGTTGAGTAAATCTATTCGTCTGTCTTGGCAGTCCTCTTCCCCCCAAATTAATTAGCCGGTGGCATCACGCAGACGACTTTCGGCTGACCATGCCGCCCACGTCACAAAAGCCCGTAATTGCATTCCCTCATTATCCGTTCTTATGCCCTGACATTTTCTTTTTTGCAGCAAACAAACCATCTGCCGTAATTAAACCTCTCGTCCTCTTCCCTTCCCCATCCTTTCTTGTTACTTTCCCTCCCCTTTAATATCATTGACGAACAACCAATGAAATGTAGAGGAAGTCGCTTAAAATTCGTGAAGGAAAACGATTGCAAGGGTAAAAGAAAATTTCATTACATAGAAAAAAAAATTGCAAACGGTTTTTTTCTTAACGTGTCATTGCAGCTTTGGATTGACTGCTTGGAAAAATTCCACGCTGAATTTTAAAAGGCTGAAATGAGGGTTCATTTTTTTCATTAAATTTCGATTAAAACAGTAAGTGTTTCTTCCTCGATTTCATTAATAAGTCCTGTTTCAAATGAAATGTGTTTGTCCGCAATTAAGTGATTTTTTTTGAATAAGTTAGTTTTAATGCATATTTTTTCTGTGCATGTCTATAATTTGTCTAGAAGAAAAAAGTGAAAGTTAAAACGTTTACTTACAAACTTATTTAAATAAAATTTCAGATCTTAGACATTATTTTATGGCATAGCTTGCTTTTGAATTCATTCTGGATAAAAATACATTTTTTTACATAATTTAAAAGATAATAACGCTGTGCAATGAACAATGTTAAAAAAAAAAACGCGTCAGAAATGAAACAAATGTAATTTTGAGAACGCGTATGTATAACTTAAGCTTCAAAGAACATCCAGTAACTTTTGACTATATGGGGAAGTTTTAATTAAATATGATGCTGAAATCCGTACTTAAGTTTTTATTCTTATGAGTATGTATTTCTTAAAAAAGAATTTTTTAAACACAATACGTAATGTTAACATTTGTGTATTAAAATCTATATTAAATACTTCGTTAAAATACACACTAAAACGAAAATGCTTTACGCGCCATCACTTTCGTAGATTGAGAGCTAAGATACACGATTTTGTATTTTGAGATCGTGAAATATTTCTGTGAAACGCTTCGTAAAAAATAAATCTCACAGCTCCTGCACTCATTTAATAGCTGTAGTTTAAGATTCAGATGATTGAATAGTTTTTGGAAAGAGCGTTGAATGTTTTTTAAAAAACCTTACATTCTTTGCATTTAGGAGAAATTAATATCAAACTCATAATAAAATGGTTGGGTAAATAAACTTATTTTCAATATTTAAAAGAAATATCTTAGATACAATCATTTATGGCTTTTTTTCTCGTTCTGATAAAGAGTGGAAGTACACCCGACTCCCAGAATTAATTCTAATTTACAAAATAGAATAAAGCTAGCTAGGCTTAGCTATTTAAGCTAAAGTATCTAATAACTAACTAAATTATTAGCCATACACAACAGGTATCGATTTGTTAAAGTAACCACGAATTTAGGTAGAAAATTGCAAGAATTAAGTTCAATGCGATAAAAATCCTATTGAGAGAATAGTTTAAAAACCAAAATTTTATAAATATGTCTCAATTATTTTTTTAAAAATTTTTTATGGATTTAGTAACCTTTTTCATACTGATTCATAATTGATTTATATGATTTAAATAGGATCCTTTCAATAAAAGCAAATAATCAACAGTTGTAAATGTAGTAATAACATATACATAATAAGCATTATGTACTAATGCATACATTATGCCTTCAGCATTCGGCGCCAAATATTTATTTAGTACGCTTCAGCAGAATAATTATATTCTATATCATTCCATATCAAGTGCAACAGTAAGT
>JAOUZG010029335.1:649850-663034 GCA_026289955.1 Argiope argentata
ACCCGACAGACGTTGTCCGAAAATTTCAAACCTTCTTGAATAAGTTATAACAATCTGGTTCGTTTTGATGAAAAAATTGTATAAAAATGTTATTACAATACCTGACGTCTTCAGGTGTACAGTTCCCACAATTAAACCTATCGATTGCTTGTGAGTATGCGTATACTATGAGCTAAGTTGAATAAAGAAACTTAAACTGAACTGAAACTAAAACTTAACTTTTTCTATTCAACTTTGTTGAATAGAAACTTAAACTTGTTTTAATTAAAGGGTAAAAAAAGATGAAATTCGACCTATTGTTCTTAAATGTATATTTTTTTAATGTATAAAAAATAAATTTATCATAATGCCATTCATGCACGATATTTTTGCTTAATCCTTGTGGGGTATAAACAAACAAATTCGATGGTTTTCCAACCCTCGAACACGCAACCTATAATTGGCCGTGTGAAAAGCAAAGATTTTCTAAATCTAAGCCACAAATTGTCATCGTATGACCTTGTGACTTATTAATAGTCATAGCAAATGCCAAGCGAATTGGAAATTGCAAACGTTTGAATGGGATAGGTGAGTCTGAAGGAATCATTGGGATCCGTGGTAAAAGTACAACTTCATCTTGAAATTTGCCGTTCAAAAAAGTAGCCTCAAGAATATTTCTCATGATTTTTTAATGACTAATCGCGTGCCATTACATAATTTTGGTGCATTCAAATTTCGAAGCAAAATGATAGGTGAGCCAATCTTCAATCTCAAGTTATGTGGTAAAGTTTTACAAATTAGCTCTGTAGTGAAAAGATATAAATTAAAACATGTTTGTTTTAAAGCTTATTAATTGGGTTAATAATGTATTCATTATAAATGCATGTTATCATGAAATAGCAGGGTCGAAAGTAATCAACTTGAAGGCTTTGACAAAGATAATCCTAATACTCCTTTCTTATGCTTTGATTGATATCAAATGTTTGACAGTTAGAGGGATTTTTTTTAAAAATTTTAAGCAAATGCGTGAATTTTCTACACCAGTTTGGGTAACAAAAATTGGTTAAGAATTTTTAATTCCTTTATTTGTTTTATTTTAATTCAAAAGTACTTCAAAATGAATTCGAAAAAAAATCGATTAATTAACAATGTTTAGTTTTAAATGCATCAAACACTAAAAAAAATAATAATTGTTTAAAACATATCCTTTCAGGTATAAAAAATCGATGAAATTTGCAATATCTTTATTTTGATATTTGATGTATATTTAAACTGTAAGCTATCGTTAGGGAAAAAATTATTATTATATATTAATTCGTTTGCTCAACATCAGCATTTTTTTATTGTTATTAGGATGCCACACCTACTCGTTTCCATTTGGACAGCTGCAGTAAAAATAGTTTCGTTTTCCTCCAAACACTGCTAGTGAGCATAATTTGTAATTCTGATTTTAATTTGTTGTTTTTGTTTTGGCAGATGTTAAAAACTTCTACCTTTTCTTTCTTTTGTTGTTTGTTTTGGTTTGTTCCTTCATTCGTCATACATTTCATATTCGAATGGCTCGTTTCAGTTCCTTTGAAATTAAATACAAAAACCGTTCTATTTAGGGTTAAAATTGAAAATTACTTTTAATTGCCTTTTTTTTCTTCTAAATTTAGTTTTAAACATTTTTTTTATCAGTTTTTATTACCGAAAGCCTAAAGGACGTCCAAATAAAAGCAGACAAAGTCTAAAACTGTTAAGATCTGATGGGCAAAGAAATCCTTTGATTCATAACCACGCAATTCTAATGACATTTTGGAAGCTTCTACCAACTGCAATAAACCTGAAATAGTGAATTCATCATCTTAAAATTGTATATAATAGTTACATTGTTTTGTGCAATCACTTTAGAATTCTTTTTTGAAGACTATTCTTTGTCATGAATACCTGGAAAAATATCTTCAAATCCTTCAAGCAAGCTCTTTTTTTCATCAAAAATGTGCCTATTATGTGCTAAATATGATAAAGAATTTTGTTCTGTATTTACTGGTGAAAGGGAACTTGCATAAAAAAAAAACCCCTTTGAAGTGAACAACAAAGTTGTAGAGGCCTTCTTGTCCCCACGAAGAAAATATATCGAAATTTGATTGCTGCTTTTATTATAACTCAGAAAAAAAAAAAGTTCATTATATAAAATTAATTGTATCTTATAAGCATGTGTCATATTGTTATCATATAATAACAATGAATATAAAAAAAATTCAAAAAAATCAGTACATATCAAATTAAAAGAAAAACATGCTCATAATTTATGAAACAGGTGAATTTTGATTTGCTTCAAATGTTTTATTATATTTGTTCATGGCTGCATATATAGTTTAAAAATGTTATATGAATATAAATTAATCTTTGTGCCTAACGAAATGCTATTAAGAAAGTCTATTTTTTATTTGAACTTCTTTTTTTGATGAAAAAAAGGAGTTGGTTTGGTTTCACCAATAGTATTTCCTTTATATTCTTTGAGAACTCTTACAAAAATATTTTAAATTTATAGATGTATATATTTCATAAAATAAACAATTATTTTAATAAATATAAATATTTAGCAAATTTTCACCATTCAATCCCACTTCTGACACCAGTTGTTACGTTTTTAGCGTAGCGGGTTCGGATTGAATGGACTTTGAGGACAGCACAAACAAATTTATTTACAGCTATTTACAGTTATTTACAGGATAATTGATAGAGTAACAATTTCAGAAAACACAATCCAGCAGTCACTTACAGCGTAAATGCACGTCTTACGCACAATAAACACAGTTTGCAAAACAGCTATAGTATAGCACAGCAACAGCGAGCTCAATAACACAGCGTTAACAGCAAACGCAAACACAGCTCACTAATAACAAATCATCTAGATCAGCGAGACGCTTTCCATTTCAGAGCAAACTCTCAACTAACTGACTCGCTTTAGGAGTTCAGTTAACGAGGCACCTAGCCCCTCCAGGGGCTTATCCTCGATCTTGGGCGATGTTGACTTGAGCGTGGCAGATGAAGAACTGGCATAGACTGTTGATCTGCATAGCAGGGAGAGGGCGGTGAGAGGAGAAAAGCTGTATCACTATTGGCTGTTGGTTATTAGTATAAAAGACTTGGCCCAGGAATTTTAGAATCAGTTTAGGGGCTGACCGGCTTACAGATAGCGTTGAACAGAATTAAAACTTTAGTTATGGGGCCAGTATTGCTTTTCATTTGCTTTGCGGCTTCAATTAAATTGGGGAACAATAGGAAGACTTTTTTAATTTCTTGCATGGCTTCAATCATTTCTTTAAAGTCGTCCTGGGCGGGTAGATTTATTTGCTCGGATCCAGCGGGGGTATGAGTTTTAGATTGGGTTAGATTATTAGCGAGTGTATTTGCATAAGAGACATTTTGCCTACGGAAATTTGAATTAAAGTTGATCCTATTTTGATGTGGGGTTTGAATTTTGGGGAATTTGGGGCAACCTCGGTACGCGGCTGTATGTCAAATTTCCTCGCAGTTAATGCATTTAGGCATCTCTATTTTCTCTTTATGATCCCAATTTCTAGTTAGATGCGCCGAGCCGCATTTTAAACACCTTGGTAGCATAGAGCAATTACTGGAGACGTGCCCAAAAAGATTACAATTATAGCACTGGGAGAGGGAATTCCGTCCCCTGTAACTCTCAACATTTATTTTTAAATATCCAATTTCCTTTGGATTAAAGATTTCTTCAACTATTTCATTTTTGTTCAATTCAACTAGATATAGGGGGAGGGGTTTCCTGGTTTTATATTGGGTGAGTCTAGTGATTTTATTTACTTGGTAGCCATGGTCATTAAGGTCAGATTCAATTCATCAATTTCGTAGTCAATAGGAAGTCCTCTAATAACTATTTTCACTGGGCGCTTAGTCTTGGGGGGGGATGATATAAAATTCCAGTTTTTTATCCTCACAGTATTTCTGGATGTCCCTATGCATATCCACATTTTCGGGAAAGATTTTTATAAATCCGTTTGTTAAGGTGTTATTCCTGACACCGAATTTTTTGTTTATTTCTTCTAGTATTTTTCTATAATTTTTGACGTACTTCAGCATGATAGGAGGAATTTTACTGGGCTTTTCGGTTTCATTATTATCCTTAGCAATATCGTTATTCTCAGGGGGATCTATTTGCTCTTCACTCAGGGCATCAAATCGATTATTTAGACTAATTGGGGGTGGTTCTATGCTTTTTACTGGATTAGCCGTTTTTCTCTTGGAAGACTTTTGAAAATTCAGATCCGGCCTAACCTTACAACAGCCAACAGATAATACGGAAATCAACTCACGTCTGTGGTGATCCAGCTCCTTTGTCAGTCTATCGGCATGGAAGTTGGACTTGTTGAGTTGATCTTGGTCGATGGGGCAGGATTTCTGGCCTTTCTCAACTGCAAATCGATGGGCACTCAGGGAAGAGTTTTTGCTACAAATACTAGCGGCAATGCCTCTTGCATTTATGCAGTTTGTACAAGAACAGATGTCATCTATTTTAGCAATCAACTCTTTCAACGATAGCTTTTCTAACGGATCAACACATCATTTTTTAGTCCTCACACTCAAGTCAGAATCAGTCGATGGCTCCGGGTCGCACAGCCTAACATCCTGACAACCGCTCTCCTCCATGGTCGAGCAGAATTTTCATTCAAATTATTGCATCCTTTTAAAACAACACTGTTTGAAATTCCCTGAAAACACTAGCTAACGATTTCAAAAATAACTACTCGCTCCGGCTATTCGTCCTTATATATGAACTAACTGACTCACTCCGGCTACTCGTCCTTATATAGTCAAAGAAGCGCGTGCAACGAATCTCGTGAAAATTCTCAAAACAACGCGCACAATCCAGCGGCTACTAGACTATTCCTTTCGCCAAACCAATCAAGCTGGCGCGAGGCTCCTCGCCAAACGTCGCCAACTTTGGCGAGTTTTTGTGCCGCTCGCCCGTTTGTATATAGGGTGTCCCCTTAATATAGGGACAAACTTTAAGGGGAGGTAGAGGACATGAAGACAAACGTTATTCAGTGACAACCATGGGGCAGGAGCATCTTCTGTAGGAGCTAGGGGGCGCTAAAGTTTAAGGCCCCAAACTTCAAACGATGATTAAAAACAGAAAAATAGGTCGATTAGTTTGCGGTTTTCGCTGAAATCATTCTTTATATCACCTTTTCCTTCAAAAAAATTTTCAAATTCAAAAAAAGTCGATAAAGGTTGCTTTAGACTTTCTTATTATTCGTACGTAATGACGTACATTTTTTTCATTTTTTACTCATTTTTTGATAGAGGGCGCTTAGTTCTGTAGCGGTGCTGCATCATCTTCAAATACCCAAACGAACCCCACCGTCTTGAGACGTCTTTCGACACAGTGGTATGACTTTGGGCTCCCAATAAGAGATCCTGGGTTTCATTCCCGTCACCGGTACCTTAGTTCGAATCAAGAGAAACAAATTGAAAGTATCAGATTTCCTTCATTTGGCGCTAGTTGGTGTTGTTCACAATGGCATAAAAGAATTAGACCTGCAATCTCCGAGACATTTGAGCTGTGATCGGCCGCAGAGAGATATGGAGCGATTTACGAATATATGTACTACGAATATAAGAGCTGTTTAACTACCACAATGTACATTTATGGGCTGGCGAAAACTCCCATGGAGTAAGAACACATGCTACCTAACATCGCTTTTCAATGAAAGTTTTGACTGGTTTGGTTGGTGACGTATTAGCTGGGCCTTACTTGTTACCATCGTCCCTAAAATCTGCAAATTATCTGATATTTTTGCAAGAGGTTTTATCAACTTTACTTGACGCTGTGCCACAGCATTCAGACGCCATATGTCGTTTCAGCATGATGGGGCAGCTCCCCATTATGGCAGACATGTTCGAGAACATGTGAATCATGCGTTTCGTCACCGATGGATTGGTCGTGGTGGCCAGGGAACCGGTCCACCACGATCTGCTGATTTGAACAACATCGATTTCTTTATTTGGGGTGCGCTGAAAAGTGTTGTGTATACAAGACCTGTTAATTCAGATGATGACTTGATCGCAAGAATAGTATGTGCTGCTGCGGATATCCCGGAAAATGAAGGTCTCTTTGAAAGAGTTCGCCAGTGCAATGGTGGTTACATTGAACATATTTTGTGAAATTTTCAAACATCATGTACTATTTTTTTAATATCTTTGCATATCTAATATCTTTGATGAATAAATATTTCTGAAGATCTCAATCTTGCGTCCCTTCATTTTTTTGTACGTTACATTGCTATGTGATTCCGAGTTGTCTTTGAATCTCTAACACTTCCTGGAAGTACGTTGGTCTGGATGTAAAACACCTAGGAGTAATTGCATTTGAAATTTCGGAGAAGTGTCGGAAGCACCCTCTATCAAAACATGAGGACATCAAAGCTGTACGTCATTTTGAAGAAAATAATTGCCCAGGGAATGATCTACACGCAAACAGTAAGAAAATCGAATAAAATGTTCAGTTCTTATGATCATTTAAAATCCCACCTCCCTTTTCACAGTTAAATTTTTACTAGTTATCCGATGCAATGTTTTCGATTTTGGGCTTAAAATTTATGTTAAAGTCTAAACTTTAGAATAATTTTAACTCCATGCGAAAAATAACGGTAAAAAGTAGTTGTTCGCAAATTTAAAGTCTAAACTGCCCTCTATCGACATTTTTTAAATTTTGCTTTAAAAAATTTTTTGAAGGAAAAGGTGATATAAAGAATGATTTGAGAGAAAACCGCAAACGAATCGACCCATTTTTCTTACAAGTTTTGGACCTTAAACAGCGCCCCCTAGCTCCTACAGAAGACGTTCCTGCCCCATGTTTGTCTTCATGTCCCCTACCTCCCCTTAAAGTTGGTCCCAATATTAAAGGGACACCCTATATTATATATATATATATATATATATATATATATATATATATATATAATAGAGAAAGAGAGACAGTTAGAGAAGTCCCGTAATTGTTTCAAAATTGTAAAGGACTTAATTTAATTAAAACAAACAATGACTTAAAAAATAATAATGTTCTCACAGGACAACTTGAAATTTGCGATTGTAGATTTCATTTTTTAAAAAATTTGGTATTAGTATAACGAAACAACGAACATAAATATACAATTTAGAGGTTATTATGCCAATGATGTTCTTTACACAATCATTTACTTTTTATTTAAATGATTTATTTATGATTTCTTTAAATATATGTCTTTCAAAATATATAAAATACTTTCAAAACAAAACAGTTCTAAAATAATTATACTATTACCCAACTTTTGTGAATATTATATAAATATGTAATGAGATTTTAAAATTTAATTTAGATCTAATTAATCTCCTATATTTTTAATTTAACCCATATTAACTTCATTCTAAAAGGCTCTCTTATATCCTGATCCAATTCTACCTTTTTTTTATTTAATTTATTCAACACGAGCTCTAAAATTTCTAAAGTCAACTAGCTCTTACGTTCCGAGTGAAGGATAAAAAATTGTCACCCTAAGCGAATTCATTTTAAAAGATCCCTGTGATTCCCTTACCTAAATCGACATGTGCAAAAAAATCCTTAAAAAATCTCATAGAATATGAAGAAGAGAAAATACTTTCTCTCTCGTCCTTTTTTTCTTTCTTGTGCATCGATTTAAACGATCGTGTTCTGTACGGACTTCTTGTACATAAATAATGCCACCCAGGATGGAATAAATTCGAATTTTAAAATGCGAAAGTGTCTCTTCATATGAGATCCCGATCCTGGCAATATATATATATATATAGCTTCTGTGATCAAAAATTTAAATAAAATGAAAATCAATATGTTAGTTGCTAGAATCCAGGATTTATTAAAAAGTTTTTAAGATTTTCCAAGTTTGTTGTGCTGGTAATGATTTTTTCTAATGAAAAGGCGAGAAGCCGTTGCTGAAAAAAGTTCAAAGTAAATTCTCAACATATAATTAGATATTGCAAATAATGAAGAACCTTTTTCATTCTACATTAATAAAAATTCTTTTCTGAAAGCGATTTTCTGTTTGGAAGAAAAAGAGGAAATAATAATCGTCTGCTTAAGAATCACGCATCAGAATGTATTTCATATGTCATCTTCCCTTTTAGTGCTACATAATTCTTTTGGTTTTATTTTTTAAATGAACATCAAATTTTTTCTGTTTTCATCGGATTACAGCGAATGAAACAGAGAAAGTATGCTGTTTCACTTCAACCACACAAGCGCGATCCTTAGATTTTTGTTAAAAACGAAATTTTTTAAGAATCCTCTTTTACAGTATCAACGCTCATTCGTGGTGTGGAGTTATCAACGGAATGTGGTCAAATTGGGAGTGATGTAGACTTATTACCCAATCCGGATAAGCCTATTGCGTTCACTTTACTTCAAACCCCACCGGATTCGAAGTAGGGATTTCGGGATGTGGGAAATAGGAAGGAGCATTTCGCTTCACTTCTCGCCTGCTCCCCCCCTCTCCCGCAACTACTTGGCTTTTCTTCATTTTCTTCACTTTAATTTGCTACATAAAGAGAAAAATGGAGTCCTGGATTTGTTCTCGCGCATTAAACAGCCGAAAAAGAATTATGACAAATCCGGCAAGGAGGACTTCGACAGAGTCTATAAATTAGATTGTATATATATTTTTAAAAAACAGAAGGAAAGAAAGGGAGGGGGAAGAGGAAAAATAAATAGAAGAATTTCAACAGCATTTTTTCCCTTCCCTTTCTCCTTTCCTTCTGCTAAGTACATCGAAAATGAAAACTGTAATTTGATATCTTCTTCTTTGCTTGCTTCCAGGCCTGCAGAGACCCCTTAAGGGTAAGGGGGAGGGAGAAGGAAAGGAGCAAAGAAAATGCTTTTAAAAAATTATTTTGTTTTATTTTGTTGATTCAGTGTGTTTCAATGAAATTATATTTCTTACAGAAAATTACTTTAAATCCATTTTCAGTTTGTAAAAACGTAGTTTTGTGCCTTGTTCTAAGAAAGAAAACTGTGTTCTGTCGCGAAAGTAAATTGAAACCATAGCGACACATTTCAAATTAAATTGGATTCGCCTTCGGGGAATATCACATCAAATCAGACTTTCTAGCCAGTTCTCACCAAATGAAGTTAGCGTTCCGTTCTAAACTTGTAGTATCTCAAACTCGGCTCGAATTAAGATGTCGAATTAGATGCTAAATAATCGCTAAATGGCGATGTGGCTTAGGATGCCTTAAATTAAATTGTTGCATTCATCGTTTCCTAATTGATAAATTGGATGTAAAAATGCGTTAAGAATTTTAGTTATTAAATTATATTAAGTTGGCTTTCAACAGATTTTCAGAAAATAATTATTTTTATTTGCGTTTAATCAAATAGTAAATGCATTTAGCGGCGCATTTTCGAAAATATTTGTAAAAACAGAATGCGATAAAATTGAATTTAAAAGCCGAATTAATGTTGAACGTTTAAATAAAATTATAAATTCGCTCGTAGTGATTGAATGCTTTTAACGTTAAATGAATATTTCCAAACTGCTTTCAGATATACATTTACAGATCTAAACGAAGAGTCTAATTTAGATTGGATTACTGAATTAAAAAAATTGAATCAGTAAACATATAAATAACGTTCGTTTTCTAGAAATATAACGTTTATTTAACAGTAGCACAACTCAACTCATTACTTTAGTGGATTCAGGTTACTTAATAAAATTCTATGAAGTTTTAAGAAGTTTAGATGAGCAATTTTGTTTACTTTTCTCAGAAATAAAAATATATTTGAACATGCTTATTTATTGCCTATTGATTGCATTAATTTTAAAAATTCTGCCTATACTGTTACTCATTATATTGATATATTGTACAACATGCACTTTTTAATTTACACAGTATGTGACAATAATGAAACTCAAAATTCTTCTACATATGTTATGGAAGATGTAATAAATTAGTGATTATTTAGCATCACCAATTTATTACATCGACATTAGTTTATCTGTGATTATAATCATCGGTCACATAATCAACAAATTAATCCCATTTTCTGTCATATTATATATACGTATACATATGACACAATTTTACATATCGTTATCATCAGACTCAGAAATCTTTTTGTACCAATTTTCCACATACAGCTTTATTCCATATACATTTTTTTTAAAACATATTATCAGTTTAAAGTTATTAAGAGCTGCGCAGGTTTTCGTTAACTAGTTTCATTTCGTTAAGAAAACAGTGACAACTTTTCTCAAGAACGGAAATTTCTCCAGTTGGTTTTCCTCTAAATTAGCTATTTTATAGGCTTATAATATTAATTGTTCAATTTTATCTCGAAAGCGGTTGAAACTTGTGATCATTCTTTTTTCATAGGAATGGGGAAAATTAAATGTTTACTCACTCAGAAATTGAAGAAGCTGGTTTATCTTTGTTTAAATGACATTAAAAAGAAGTTGAAATATGCATGTATAAATTTAAATTAAATTTATACATGTATATTTGAAATTCTTAAAAATTGTCATACAACTGATGTAGCAAACAAATGGCGTGTATTTATAGGAAACATTCCTAAAATATGACATATCCGCAAGAAATGATAATTGTTTATCCTTGAGAATGAAATAACATTAAGAATACTAAAATTTAAATATATGAACGCTATTTTTGTCTTTTATTTATTGAAAAAGTAATAATGGGTCTTCTAAAATTTTTAATTGCTTTTTTTCATCATTTAATTAAATTATGCCTGTCGTTTTGCCAATGTGGGGCATTATTGATTCAAATAAGAATCCATTGAGTACTTGAGTTGTTAGTGGATTGTGTATAATTTTTGTATCAAATTATAACATTTTAAAATGATTTATTTTTGGCTTATGATTTTGAAAAGCGGTATTATTCTAACAACAATTAAAAACGAAAATACCTATCAAACTGATTAATTGGGGTTGAAGTTAGTACATATTCAATACGGGATGATTTAGTGTTAATACACACATTTAAAGTTTTATGTTGATTATTTATACATGGTCGAAATACTTTGGTTAAAAAAGGAAAAAATTCTTTCTTTTAAACATTGAATGCTATCTAATAATAACATGAATATATTGTTTCGTGCCGTGGTTTTAAGTTTATTTCATCAGTTTTTTTTTGACATTTTAATTCATATTATTTTAAGAGATTTTGCTGATATTGTTTGGTTTTGGGGGAGTGCTTTTATCAGTTTTGTAAATGTTTAATAAACAACTAATATAAAAAACAAATTTTTCAAATCAATTCCTATTTAGTTTATTACGAAAAATTAAGGAAATAAGAAAAAGTTTATTTCAATTACGTTTTATTAAATAATTTCAATCGTTATTGTTGTTATCACGTGCCGCTTTACAAAGGAAGGAGAGGTGCAGTATGTCCTGAGGGTATAGACCCCACAGTACCCTAGAGCGGAAGTCTGACTTCAAACCCTTTTTACAGGGTGGACATCATTCATTCTTTCACAGATCGTAATTTAGACCTGAAACAGAGAACAATCAAATCTGATTCAATACCCACCCTTCCCCTCCCCAGTGGTATTATTCTACACAGAGAGAACTTGGTGATCACGACAGATTTAACGTCCACCCACACGGAGAGTCCACAGGCCGGCAGATTCAAACTCGTAGCCCAAGGGATCTGAAACGGACGCCCTACCAAACAGGATATCCCGTTCTATCAATTACAATTACTATAAATAATTTATCAAAAAATTATACTAGCATTGAATTTTCAACAATTGAAAATTCAATTTTGGCAACACAAAATGCGAGAATTAAGACACCAGTTGAGGTAGTGCAATACTGATTAAAATTTTTTAATTTTCTTTATTCTGTGTCATTTACTTCAAAATAAACCGGAAGAACCTATTAATTAACGATGTTTAATTTTAAATGCATCAAACATTATTAAAATAAACGGAATCGTTTAAAATAATCGGACAAAAACCTGTTAAGTCTAAACTCACTAGCGTGGGGGGGGCTGAGTTCGTTACTTATTTGTGGGCTAAGAAAAAAGGGCGAGAAAGTTTTTAATTAATTAATAAACTAATGAATTAATAATTGAAAAAAACTGTATTAACATCAAATGTCATCAACAAGCTTAAAAAATTTACTTGAACTTTATTAGATGAATAAAAAGTATTTTACTAGCAATTGAAAATTTGAACAAAACATATACATATATATATAGGGAGAGTGTAAGCTAATATTAGGAATTAAATTAAATTGTCATTAAGTAATGTTGTCATGTATCTCTGATTAATCGAGGCAATACGGATTTTTCAAAATAGTGTTAAAATAGTTCAAAATACAAAAAATGCAAAATTTCAGTTGATTTCTAATAAATAGAGTCATTAATTTTACTACTTTGAAAAGTTGATATTTATCATTCTCTAGTCTTGTATAATTAAGGGGCAAAATTCAGCTTAATTCGTAATTACAGGAAATGTGGTGCATGTGTACATAAGTACAACGTCTCTATCCTATCTTATTAACCAGTCTACTTAAACGAATTTTCTCTGTTCCTTGTAATGATTCCTAGGGATTTCCCCAACTCTTTAATAATTAATATAAAATAACTAACTGTTTAATAATTATTTTATAATTAAATTAAAAACAAACAAAGAATCAAATTCTTAAATTCTATTAACTAATTTATAGTCATTTCTTATCAATAACGCTAAAATTACCGGATATACAGAATTATTTGGATAATCCCTAATTTCGGTTTGATATTCCAGTTTTGACTCCTAGATTTAAAATATTGCGAAGTCATTTTAAAATATAACAAAACTCAAATCTGAAACTTTATTTTTTTTTTATATCAATTTCAATTTTTTCATTCAAGATTAATCCGTACGATAGATTCATTTGTTCTTTATTCGGGATCTATTCAAGATAAAAAGAAATTCATCATATTTGGATAAGTCTTCTGTTTTAAGTTATTTACTATAGTTATAAATTATTCAAGTTATCAGTTTTAAGTACCTTACTGTTATAAAGGTATTTCATTTCAAATGCCTATGATAAACAATAAATAAATAAATAAAAATGAAGCTTCAACTAAGATTGTAACATCAAAATTGTAACCATTACTAGAAGTCAATGACTTTCCACTTGACTGTTCGCTTACAGTCGGATAAA
>JAOUZG010029335.1:663134-694312 GCA_026289955.1 Argiope argentata
ATATATATATATATATATATATATATATATATATATAAAGATCTGCAAAATTAAAGGAAGCATAGCAGAGGGCAACTTTCTGGGTGTGCCGACTGTCTGTTAATCTGGATCGACAACGCGAGCGTTGAGTTTGTCGCTGGATTTTCGCCAATTAGACGGAATGGTTCTTGTCATGAGATCTTCTGTTAGCAGGCTGTCACTCGTATTTACCAGTGCTGCCAATCGCTGGAACACAAAAATACAACAAAAAATGTACTGGAAGAGAAAAAGAAAAGACTAGGGGACTCTATCTATAAGCATTTGGGAGGAAGGATCGGCTGTAATGTTTTTCTTCCCCAACTGAATAAATTACTCCTGTGTTGTAATTATCGAGGAATGGCGGCAAAGTCCAAGAGGTCAACAACGTGAGGTCCGAAACGTGAATGAATCGTGATATTCATAAATAGAACGGGCTTAAAACCCAATAGTGTACCCTTGGCGCAGTCGAAAATTTCGCATGTATCCTTTTATTAGGTTGCAATTTGTTATAAAAAGCAGCCACAGAAAACATTAGCCCGGTTCAAGTCCAGCGTAACTGCTACATTTGAAGAATGGACCGACTTGATTTATTGAAGTTATAACATGCATTTTAGCTGCGAAACACATCAATTACGAGGTGGAATGTTCGAGTTGTATGAAGCATGATGCCAAGAATAATTGAAAAGTAGGAGTTTATTGAATTCTTTGGACGCAGTTTATGCGGAGTTCCGTGTGGGTGAATGTGCCTTACCATTTATTGGTGCTGCATGAAACTGAACTCTTTCGTGCGTCAGCATCATTTAAGATGGCAGATGATTTTTGAGGTTTTTGCTTTGTGTATCAGGATCTGTATCTGAGACTGAATCATTTTACGCAGACCGGCTTAAAAATTTGCTTTTTCAAAATGATTCAGTTGATAAAAATTGTCGATAAATTACAAATATTCAGATGCATTACAGACCAGTTCTATTATGTAAAAATATTTAGAGCAAAAAAAATGAAAACAAACACGTTAATTCTATTTCTACCATCATAATAGAACATGAGTATCAATTCTCATTTTTGTAAGAAAACATTTAACTTCTTGATGTACTATCTTATTAACCCTCTTACTTTCAAATGATGCGTGCTATTTTGAGCATTTATTTTTATTTCAACTCACAAAAGTACAAGGATCCCTTTTTCATGTAAGTACATCCAAACGTTTATTTGACAAATTAACCTCTTTTAGACAAAGAATATTGCTTCCCTGGTTATTATGCAATTCATAGGAAAGGCTTTACTTTTAAAATTGTTTTCTTTTATTATAAGGTTGAAAATTAATAATTCCATGAAATTAGAACTTTTGATAAATTATCTATCTCTGATTTCGAAATAAAGAAATCATATTTAATTAATGTTAATTTAATTAAATATAATGCTAAATTTGACACGTAATTGTTTATTTGTAAAACTCAAATTTGGATAAATTTGTTTATTACAGCCCAAGTTCTTAAAGAGTTATTAAGCAAATATAAATTCGTACATCTAAGAATTCTCAGTAAACCTTTCTGTTCCCCAAACTCAATCTGGAAAACATATCTAAGAAACTAAGAAAGCGCCTCGGATATTTAACTCACAATTAACAACAGGAACACACTGGTTGCCTGCTGTAATTGTGTTTAATGGACGTTTGGGGCTCTCTTTTTTTAATGTGTAGCGTCTGAAATTAGACTCGATATTAATTCGATATCGCTTTTTATTTTTTCGTAAAGGGAAAAGTATACAGAAAAAGTATTTGATCGTTAAAACCAAATTTGAGTCGAGATTTAGACTTGAGTGTCAGAACTTTTCGAATTCGAAAAAGACATTTTTGGAATTATCTCTCTATGAACGTGATAATTCAAAAGCGCATTCAAGTGTCACGGTTTTATTTGATATACAGTTATATAACTAAATTTGTATATTTTTATCAAAAAAGGTGGAAATCTCAGGAAGGTAAGTTTCTATTCATATTAACATTTACGCTCAAAATCTCAAAGATTTATATGGATGTGATCTTGTATGCAGGCTTATCTCAAAAAAGGAGTTGTATATTAAATTTTGGAAGAACTATGAAACAGCAGGAGTCTCTTGTTAGCTTGTGTATTTACGAGAATGTATAAGGGGAAGTCAAATGAAAACGAGACAAATGGCAAAAAAGTAAGTAAACTATTTATTATTTCAAATTTAATCGCTCTGACTGTTAATACATTTATCCCACTGTGAGACAAGATAGTCATTGTCGCCATGGAAAAATGTTTGACGTTGCCTGAGGAATCATAACTGTACCCAGGCCTGTACCTCTATTGTCTAGGTCAACTGCTGTCTTTTAATAACACCTGACCTTCTCGAAATTGTTTGTTTTACTCAAATACAAGCGCAAATAACATATTATTTTTGCCATGCATAACAGACATTCGGGCATGAATTTCCCTTCCTGACACTCCTCCTGCGGTAGAAACATCCCAACACCTCTCTGTGCCACGTGTCGATAGCTATGTCGGACGCACACACAACTTCCTTCCTGATTTTCGATAGAGGCCACTACTGCAGACACACCCTCTTGCATTATCAACTTCCACGCCACGATTTTTATTTAGTCTGTCTCGTTTTCAATTGACTGCCCTTTATAAATGTAATAATTGTGTCCAAAACTGAAGATTGCGCCGAAATTTTGGATCCAATCAATTGAACAAATGATGTCCAAAATGTGGCTCCGTCTTATTTACATCACGAAGCACAAAAAGCTCCGTATTGCAACACCACACATTGAAATCGAGGGAAACCCTTCAAGCTTGCGAACGGACGCGATGTTCGAGGGTTTATCTCTTCCCATCAAAGGCTATTCGTTCACAGGAGGCTGGATGGAAAACCTAAGAGATGGGAGAGTACCCCCATATAATTTCTCTATGTTGGATACAAAGCATGATGTAAAAATCAAATAAATCACTCATTTCATCAATCAATCATAAAATGTATTGATAAATTTTTGGTAAGACCATTGGACTTAGAAACATCACATCTGACAGGTAATCTGCTTCGTGAGTAGTGGATATTCACAGAGAGATTTTTTGTAAATTTTCTTTAATAAACCGAATGCAATGCTGCGCACATTTTTAAATTGTAAAAGTGACCGGTGTTTAACTGTTTCAGCAATTTTACACAGCTTCTCTTGAGATAATTAATTACAAAAAGTGGAATGGATCAGGAAATAAGAGAATATTTTAGAATGATATTATTGTGGGCTAAATTAAGATAAAGTTTGGAAGTTAATTAGGATTAAAATTAAGAGTTTAAAATATCATTACATATTATATATATATATATATATTTGTAAAGAACTCAGATAAATAGATAAATATAAAATTTCTTACTACAATGCTTCTTAACCCTTTCAAAGGACATAGGAAGTAAACTTCTGATCAAATTTATCAATTTTTTATGAAGGTATGTAGGTTGGCATATATTCTGAAAAGTTTTTAAACTTGTCCCTTTTCATAAAAAATAGCGTGCTTTGATTTATTTAATTATTAATCTTTTCTGGGCAACATTTTTTTTTACCTAAGGAAAAAACCTTTCCTTCCAAATCGCAATCAAGGGGTCCCATAGGAAGCACACCTACCCCATTTTTTAAACATTTTTGTCAAAATTGATAAAAAATTAAGGTATGTGCCAAATTGGGTACATTGGGCATTCCCGTAACAGTTTGGCTTCACCAGAAGGTAGGCAAAACAATTTTTAGATTAAAAAGAAATAATTCCTTATTAACTGCCTCTTTACAATAGTTAGTCTTACTTAGAAAACATAGGAATATCCTTGGTAATATTTTACCTTTCATAATTTATTTCAATGCACAATGTGTAAATCATCAATAACTTTATTGCAGTCAAATATCAGCTGGCAGCATAAAAAGTAATATGCAAGGAGGAAAATAGATATTTTTCCAAAAAGTAAACAACAATGTATCCAAAATAATATGTCTGAGGACATTTGATTGCTTAGTGAAATAAATTTGGAGAGAGTTACACATCATTATTAAACACTTATTCTAACTGATTTTGCTGGATCTATTTGTCTAAACCATAGGGGTCACTGTCAGCACCACGAGTGATCTTCCAGACAGGCAACCTCTTTATTCCCTTTCTGCCCACAGACTCGACAGGGTGAAGTTCTGGCATTGTTTCACCTTCAGAAAAACTATCGGAAGCACTTTCGGAGTCATCAGGCGACTCTGATTCCACATCTTCATCGCTCGAGCTTTCACCAGCACGAGGATCATCACTATCCTCTGGAGGTACAATGACATTTTTCGCCTCCTACCTTCCCCCCTCCTTTTCCCATAAAAATTAACAGGATTCATTACCTGAAATGATAATAGGGTACAAATTCTATATCTAGCAATGCCAAGTATAAATGTTATAACTAGCTATTTAACTACTCTTTACTCTCAATTATATAAACACGACAACATCATGAAGTATATTTATAAAAAGAAATTAGGTTTTAGAGGTGATTTATTGACTAAAGTTGCTATATTGCCGTAAGAGCCCAAAGGGACGAATTCGTCACACACTTTTTCTTCCTTCTATTTCAAATAATCTGAAACATTAATATGCCACGATTACATATTACATTAAGGAAATACATTAAGGGCCATTACATTAAGAACCATAAAGAATTCAAAATAAATTTTAGAAACTCATAAACTTATCTATGAAAGCCCAAAACTAAAAGAGAAACACAGCAAATAGACTATCTTCCACGTGGTTTGCTTCGACTTATTCCGATCGACGTCGGAGTTCCACCTTTCCCCGCTTGGTGGCAACACTTATTGCTGCCTGCAGATACGAATGTGCTAAAACCTTCACAATTGGTTATTGTGGAATAACTCATTCAGCTACCGAGGCCAAACTATTCTAATGGTATGTGTCGAATTCGGAACACATGACGTTAAAGGGTTAATTTAACAAATACATTTATTATATGAATTAAATTTATCTAATAAGCTATCTAATAAACACCTTTCTTAAACCAATCTCAACGCTAAAAACTATTTAAATATAACATGACTAGAAAGAAATGGCCTACGAAAGGATTAACCCCCCCCCACTATGATATAGTAAAAAAGGCAATTTATTTTTAAGTACAACAACGGAAATATTATAAGAAAAAGCCATTGAGAATATAGCAAACACTTTGCAAAGTATCAGTGCATTGAAGCTGTGTTTTACACAATAACCAATACGACAGGTTTTGTATTTCCTAATAGATTAAATAAAACTCATTTGAGTATTTAAAGCGTCATACGGTCTATTAACTGGGATCATCATTTCACACTATTCAACACTTTTAGTGACATTTCATTACATGACAAATTTCATTTGTCTAAAAACGCTGTATTTCTGAATTATCGCATTCACATGAATGCATATGTACTGGTGATAAACCACTGCAGAATTCTGCACAAACCTTTGTATATATATGATTATAATTAGAAATACATTTACATGGTGTATCAGAATTCGAACGGCAATTTCAGAGAGGTGATAGTAGGCATCAAGAAGATATAGAATCTTTATACAACATAGTATCCCGAACGACGTTTAGTTGGTGAAAATCACAAAACTATAGAGTTCGAGATGGTAAAAAATACTATAAAAATAATAAATCTGTTTCAAATATGATTTTTTAAAAGTGAAAGCATATTCTTAGAAGCTTTTTCCCTGCAGGTAACATGTCATTTATTATGCAAGGAGTCGTAAATTACTGTAAACGAAAAAGTAGTTCAGATCTCACGTTTGAAAAAATGTTACAACTGGAAAATATAAGGAATTTTATATTCTATAATTTGAGATAAGCCTGTAGTGTGAAAATTGGGAAGTTTTTAAGATATTCAGGGAAAATTGAAATGGTAACCAGAAAACATCGCTGAAACATCAGTACCGATGTTCGCAAAGACCGTTGTCAAATTCGAAAGAATGAATTCGGAGGAAGGATAGTAAATATTAAGAAAAAGAAAATTTTATATTTCCATCTCATTTTCCGTAATAAAACATTTTATATTAATAAACTTATAATAACAAATTTGCTCCGGATCTGAATAATAAAAGGATTAGCTTATTCGTATGTAACTATATACGTATAAGTTAAGGCATGCAATTAATCTTCTTTTCATCGATACATTTATTCCTCGATCCACAAGAGCGATAAAGTCGCCAAAATGTGTTCATCTCTTCATCCTTTGGAAATTTCGTCCGTTTGGGCGACGTGTTTAATCACAGGTAAATGGAGCCAAAGCGTAGCTCAGATGAGACGCCGGGCAATTAAACGCCAGAACTCAAAGAAATCACTACGGGTGCTTCCAAATTGGACCTCAAAAAAGTTGCAAGCCCACATTTCAGACAATTTTCTCAAATGTTTTAATTGCTGTTTTTTACTTTCGACTCAAGGGACGGGTGTAAAATTAATGTTATAACCTTGGTTTGTATATACAGCTGCCACTCTTCCTAGCTTTCACACTTAGAACAAAGGGGGAAAATCAAATTTTTTTTAAAAACTGATGACTGTTTCTCTTTTTTTAATAAACCGGATGCTCTAAAAGCCAGGTGTGACTGGCATGCAATTAATCTTCCTCAACAAATAATCAGATGTGACAATCACTGACTAATTGTAACATTTGGGAACTGTGGGCTGCAATCATTACAAAGATTGGGACAGTGTTTTAATTAATTTTTACTAAACCATGAAATTGATATTGGGTTAGGAATTAATTACATGTCCTGTCATAAAAATTATGAAACAACGCAGAACGTCTTTTTGATATGTTCAGCATGATATAAATTAAAAATTGTGGAGAGGCAGGGAAAGGTAACAGATATATGCAAAACATAAATGGATTTTTGTCCTCATCAAGCCATCATTCAAATTTGGAAAAATGAAATGTTAAATATTCAGAACATGTTCCTCAGAATATAAAAAAATATTTAATTTTATTTTATGTCATTCTTGTTGTCAAATCTATTCTATTGAATATCCTATCTATGCAGGATGTTATGGAAATAGCCGATCAAGTAGTTAAATGCAGGCAGCGAAAGCCAAAATGATTTATTTGTTATGGCACATGCGCCCCCAAAAGTGTCATTTTGAACAGCGACGTTAAGTATAGATAAAGTTCAATCTTTCCAATCTGACGTGTTGTGAAGGAGAGGCTCAAAATTGAGCACATATATTCTAATAAAACCTACTTTTAAAACTGTCATATAGCGGCATATTTTTATGAAATCAAGGCCTATCTTAACCATTTCTATGAGAAACAGGCCATCTGATTCGAGAGATGAGGTTCTAGGTCAATGATGGCATCCTAATGTGTGCTTTTAAAGGAGATATCCAAATATATCCAAAGATAGTGATAACTAATGGATTTAAGCAACGTTTGATGATACAAAAACATAAATATTGCGAAAAAATATTCCAATCTATGAAAAGAAAAGGTTATTCTGGCTTGCTCAACCCACTTTTTCCAATGCTACTAAATATTTCCCTTACTGCATTTTATACATTATTAGTACTTCTGGTATTTATATTTATTAGTACTGCTGGTATTCCTCTTACTTAATAAAAGTAAAATAAATAGATAAGTGTCAGTATTACAGTCAGTTATTTGTCAAAAAAGTGTCAATTCTGTTTCGATATTTACATATGAAATAATTGTTGCTGCAGAATTCTGTCAACTGATACCTGTACAGAAAACATGTAATATTAATTCTAATCCTTTATTAAAAAAGACAGCATATACCAAAAAAATGATTCTTAAGTTAGAAAATATACCAAAATTGAATATTCATTACATATTTACAATAAAGCAAGGGAGGCTCTGCATCGATTGTTTGTAAAGAAAATTATCTGTAAAAGTCAAATATGTTGCAGAAAGAAGATGGCGAATCAGAAGAAAAAAGTCTCAAGTTGATTATTTCTCTACTAATTTATTATGAAGACAAACAAATATCACGTTGATACAACTTTTTGTTGACGAAGCGGAAATCATTATAGTCTCTTAACTGACTATGTGTGGTAAATCTCGTTATTATATGTTTAAGTTTATAACGGCTCCCTTAACAGAGAGATAGAGAGAAGAATGATAAAAATATTCATTCCACAGACTTTAGTCTCACTATTCTAATTGTTGAAAACAAATTGAAATATATTCACGCCTGAATTTCCATTTGTATTTTTATAAACTAACTCAAATTACAGGGACTATCGCACCAAAACTACTGAAAACGTGCAAAACTCTTAAATGAAAAGTACTTGAATATCATATTAATGGATTATATTAAGATCATATTCAAGTGAGGGTTCATAAAGGAACAACAATAACAAACAAACAAGACGAAGGGAAGGGGAACAAAGGTGAGCTGTTTGTTCCATATTGTAATAGAAAATTAGATTATTTTGCCTTGATAGCTGACACATTCAAACATACATAAAATGTAAACAGTAAAAGGATTTTCAAACATAAAGAAATAGCTCTGAATTTATTGACAACCAATCTGAGAAAAAATAGCCCTGAATTTGACTTTCAATCTGAGAAAAAAATTCAATGAACTAACAAGAATCTATTCAAGGAAAAAGTAAATTACGTTGAAAAGTTATTTTTAAATTAGTCTGCTATATGATTTAAACTAAAATTAAGTATAATCTTAAGTTTTTAGCATCAAATTATACATCCACTAATGCATTTTTTTGTACTTCAAATTAATTCGAAGTTGAAGTCTGAACGAAAAGTTACTCTAATCTTTCTGTTAATTTTACTTTCTCGTATGTAGAGTGTAGAGAAAGTGCAGGAATCGTCAAAAAATTCAAACCGTGATTTGGAAGAATCTCCACGGTTCAGGTCTCTTCGAGTTCGAAAAACCCATTTTAAGGAAATGTCCGTTTGTGATAAAGATTATCAGAAAATGCTTTGAACTAGATTTTAAAAATTTAGTATGCGGTCTTTATACCAAATTTGTAGATTTCTATTAATTTTTGAGTAAATTCTGTACAGAGGAAGTTCATCTGCCCTGCTGTTCTAATATAATTCAACGCTATAACTTCAAAACGAAGAAAGCAAGATAGGTAAGACTCGTAACAAAGATCCAACCTCTAAAGTGAAGATTTAATTTGGAGCTAAATCCAAAAACGGGTTGATTATTTGTCGATCTGTATTTTCAGAAAACTGCAAACGTGATAATTCAAAAAGCAATGGCTTAAATTTGTTGAGTTTGATGTGTGATTCTGCGACTAGTGCAGCTCAGTGTTAAATATTTGTTTCGATTGGTTGAGATAAACATTTCTGAGACACAAATGCGATTTTTGGATGTTATTAATGGCTTGCCAGGAATTAATCGTCATACAAATCGCCAAACATGACACGATCGATTTATTAAAAAAATAAATTCAAGCAAAAGGTTAATACTTCTTAATTATTGTATGCCACTGCCATGGAAGGCGTTCTCTGGATGGTGAGTTTATTAGAGTGAATGAAGGCCAAAATGTTTTTGGGTGGATCACTCCCATTTATTCTAAAAAGGAGAACTTACCAATGAAAATAATTTATCAGACAATAAATTAATTAGAAATAAAAATCTGAACAACAGCTTTAACTTTCGACCAGTCTGAGATTTATCATCGCCGACTAAAACAAACTATATGCGTACCACCTTATCCAAAGATCGACAGAGGAAGAAAGCCCTCTCGGAAATATTTGTGGAAAGCCCCACCACGGAGGAAGCCTTAGGTTTCAGGTAAAGACAGATTAGCTCGCTCCTGCCCAAGAAAAGTCGAGCACCTTAGATGAGCGGTTATTAGAGCCTCAGCTTTGAGCGAGGTATCTACGGCGAGTTTCTTTTTCTCGCAATTAAATCTCGGCTCCTACCCAGAAATTAGCTCTACTTACCTTTTCTTTGCCTTTCCTTTATTCGCCACGTGCTTCACGGAACGAAATTATTTCTCCCCAAAATTACCTACTTTACTCATTATTTCGGGCCTTAGGAATAAAACGATGCCGCTGGTAGAAATTTCGGGCGGCCCGTCTTTTTATGTCCGCTGAAACTACTGTGAATGTGTTTCGGCTTATGGGTGGAAGTTGGAAATTAATGGCGGACATGGGCTGCAGATTTCCGGAAGCTGATTCCGCCGTTAAATGGCACATCAGAATTGCTTAACTAATAATATGAAGGAAATGGATCAGAGCGGGAAGTTGTGCGTTTATGTTTTTATGACTGCGGTATATTCTTTAATTAGATTTGAATGCCAGAAAGAACATGCGAGTCGACAAAAAAATACGGCACCCACTACGTTTTTCTTTTTAAATTTCATATAATAAAATGAATAACGTGCTTTATGCATGTGATTTCCTCTGAAATTTTATTTTTAATTTAAAATAACCTTCGCTTTTTTTATATAAAAAAAACTGGTTAATTATGCAGTAAGGATCCAGTTATAAAATGCAAATTATGAGACACAGTTGAGTTCGCAAATCATTATGTAAGAATGACCGCCTTTAGTAACCAACATTTTACCCAAAGTACTGATTTTTTTTTTTTGCTTTTAAAGTATTGATATGGAACATATTTATTAAATTTCTATCGTGTTGTTTAAAAAGAATTAATCAATTGAAAAAATTAGCACACGGACAATTTGAAAGGAGTATATATTACTTTTAAAGCTTATAATTCAGTTTAGTAAAATTCCCACTTATTTTATAGAATTCTTACTTCATGAATATATAATTTATTTTGTACTTTAAAATGCTAATTTCGTGCTGGTTTGAAATTTCTTTTTAACGACAGAATCTTAATTTCGTTTGCATTTGTTTCCTCCGATTGCCTGACTGACCGAATAATTCGGTGGTACGAACTTTCAGTACTTTTTTGAGCATTTTACAAATTTCAAAACATAAAGCAACTGTCAAAGAAATATCTCATAGAATGTAAATAAAGTGCACATGGATAAATATATATGTTTAAGTTTTATCTTGCAGGCGAAGGGAAGCAACCGATTGTGGATATAAAGCGCAGTCAGAAGAATAGGACGAAATACGAAGTGGCCTGTCTTCACAGCTCTGCAGCACTAAGAATTCAGCAGCACAGGTTTCAAATGTATTAATCACACACGTTCGCCATTCATCTTTTACATTCAAACTGTATCCAATTTTTCGCATAAGAGCGTTCTATAAACTCCGGTTTCTATAGTCTTTCTGGGTATACTAATCTAATCATATAATCTTACAATAATCTGAGTGCCATTATTTTGGTGCTTTATTTGTATTAAATGTTATAAAATACAGCTTTTTTTTAATAAACATCCCAACATTTCAGGGTTAATGCAACCTGTTTGTAGAGAATTATGAAATTTTAGAGTAGATGAAAATTTATAATGAATTACAATTACAATGAATTTAATTGTTCAGGATGAAGCTCTGTAAAAAAAACAATATCAAATGGATACGATAATTCACACCATACTTTTTCAGCATCTCAGACGTGATGTTAATGCAAATCTTAATTCTATCGAACCAGTATCAATCTGTAATTATCGACAATATCGCCATACATGCAAGTTTGCACCCTTTTAAAACTTAAAACCAGGTATGCAGATAAAATTGTGGGATGAATTATCTGATTGCTTCGATTATCCTACATATTTCTGGACTGGCTCACACTGAACTATTATAAATGTATTGAGCTTAAACTTTTATCCGTTATTTCTGATTCACCATGAGCAACAAGACTATAATTTGCCGTTTTTTCTTTTAACATTCCTGCAAAGTTGGTATATTCATTTATAAACACCCTGTATAGCTGTGTATTATCACAAATGTAGAAAGATTTATAAAAGATTTTAAGTTATACCTTGAAATAATGTAGAAAGTCTAATTTTCTCTTAAAAATTTTCATTAGAAGAGCAGGCGGTCTTCTTTATACATTAGTATATTTTATTTGTCTAAATCCAAAAAGAAATTGTAGGAATAGATTGTAGATAAATGTAGATACTGTAGACTCATTAAAAAAAAGTGGAATTAAATATTAGGTGATATGAAGAATAAATAAAGATCATCATGTGAATGTATTAATCCTTGAAATGACTATTATTTTCCTTACATTAAGATTAATAATCTTTTTAAAATTACAAATAATAATTAGAAATCTGGTCATTTAGGCTTAAATAAACATGATATAAATTAATTTCTCCGAATAAGGATTGAAATAAAATAATTGGAAGAGGGGAAGATTCAGTGGGACACAGCTAATTAAGCAAGGCTGAAAGTAAACTATCAAATTTTTCAACTCGTTTTATGAAAAATACAACAATGCTTCATATCCAAATGTATAAAGTGAAATGACATTGTTAGTAGAAGTAACTGGAACGGTAGTTAAATTTGGATTTTCACTTTCGGTTTTACAAATGGAAACATGATGCCCTTTTTTGCATTTATAACAACGAATTGTGCCTTTTCGGGGGCAATTTTTTACGGTATGGCCACGATTTGTGCATAAAAAACAACGGTTACTATTTTTAAACTTTTGTTTACGAGTATCTATATCAGTTATGATGTTACAGTCTTGCGGCCAGTGTCCATTAGTATCACAGAAAGCACAAAATGGAGAATTTTTAATTTGTACTGTGTTTTTGGTATTAACATACAAGTTAGCAGTGGAAGGTTTTAAATCATAGTGAACAGACTGTTCACCTCTAATTTTCAAAGTTGTAAGTGCGCCTTCAACCTCTTCCGAAAGAAATTGTATTAATTTTGTTATATCACCCTCCGAAATTTCCTGACGTTTTGCAAAAATAATCCACCGGCGACAAATGTCATCAAGAAATGCTCGTAAAAATTTTGGAATTAAAATTCGTCCATAAGCATTAATATCCTCCCCCAATGCACGCAGAGCTTGTAATCTCCTATTACACTCAATAAAAACTTCATTTAGTGATAATGGTGAAGAATTTCGTATCGGCGTTAAATTTTCTAAAAAGTCCAAATGGGCTTGAATAATTCTATTTTTGTCGCCATATTTGTCCATCAGAAGTTTTTTTGTAGCTTCATAAGTATCGGCAATAATGTTTATACCATCGACCAAACGTTTTGGTTCATCTTGTAAATAACAACGTAAAAAAAACATGTTTATCAATTACCGAAATATTTGGATTATTATCTACTGAAGATTAAAATTGTTCCCAAAAACTTTACCATTCTTCCACATCGCCTTTGAACGGTTCTAACTTAATTGTAGGCAATTTTACAGTATACGATTGAATAGCAGACGTTGTATTACAAGTGTTTAATTTCATTGTCAAATTATTATCATTAACAGCCGAATCAGTAACGTTATTCATAGTTGGCGCTAATTTATTTTGAATCATTTTTTGAGATTTAAAAATTGCAAATTCGGCATTATCGGTATAGCTTTCACATTGTAAAATATCATTTTCGTATTCTTCAGGTGAAAGTAAATTGTGTATTTCATCATCTATTAATTTCATTTCATTTAAGGCAATTTTTAAGCGATTACAAGTATATTCCACATTTTCAATTAAAAAATCATCTTTTATATTACTTACTTCAACAGAAAAGCGAGTAATGTTACCGCGAATAGTTTTCTGTTTTCGCTTCAGCTGCGCCATTTTGTTTCTTGTTTCATCAGCCGTCGCCATTGCAGTAATATGAAGTATAAACTCAAAAAGTTCAGTAAGAAAGTAAACTTGCCGATATTTCGTAAAATCAGGAAGTATAAATTCAAGGTCCTGATTCACATAGGGTTTTCGGCACCATATATTAAATCTTGGGAGACGACACTAATGAAATGTAATTTTATTCTTTTCTCGAAGTAGACGTTACAAACATAATTAATTTTAGAATAACAACAAAGCGGGTGATGCCATTCGGACAAAAGGTAATTATGCTAAATTGTTTGCTGGCTTGCTTGCCGCAACAACCTTTATCCTTCTTAGAAACTGAAATATAAAAATTCTTATGATGAATTTCATATGCGACACGTCTTGTCGGTAAGATATATAAATGCAAAATTCTGAGAAGAGTTAACAATATTTATGGAATTCTTATCTCAGAACAGAAATTTAGGGATTTGTTGCTTTGTTGCTCTTTTCTGTAAGTAATGTTTTTTATATTTAACATAGCCATGTTTTTTTCATGTTGTTGCTTTTTTAGATATAGAGAAATAAAACTTATTTTAAATAATCCAGCATCCTACATTCGAAAGAAAAATTGGTTCAATTATTCAGAATTCTGTACCTAATTACCTAATGAAGGTTTTTTTAAACAAATTCAAGGAAACAAAATGGGTGAAAAATTACCGAAGTTATTATAATGCTGTATTATGATTTCAAATAATATTCTTCAAAATAACTCAAAGGGTATGAGCAAATTTTATATTTCTTACGAACAAAAATATTTTTTAGCAAGTATAAAATTGTTTTCGGTTTCGAGACAAGTTCAAAATCTATTCAAAATATCAATTATAATATTTGTTTAATTCACTAAAGAATGCTATATTAAATAACCCACTGAGTTTTATTTCAATTAGGCGAGAAAGGAGAGAGGGATGAAGTTACAAAAGAACTTCGTAATGGATCAGAAATAAAGAATTATGTTACTACATTTAGGTGAAAATTAATTTTTGGCGTCAGTTTTCTGGTAAACGAATATGTTTAATATTTATTTACACATGTGATTAAATTCGCTCAGTACACAAATGCTCTTGACATACTTCAAAATAAATAGTTGTCAGAAAGGGACCTGTGACTAGTTAAACAGATCACAAAATTGATCGCCTCAAAGCCCCGAGAAAGAACAAACGGTAAAGAAAAGAAAAAGGAATCGGCTGAAAAGGAGAGTGTTTGCTTCAAACAGTGATAAAAATCAGAGTAAACACTTCCTTGCCTTCACGGGATTTCTACGCTTTGCGTTACTCGGCTTTCGAGTGCTCAGACATTCAGACAGTAGAAAGTATTTCTGTTGGTACCGAAGTAATTAAGGTACAGAGTATCTATATTCTGTTTGTTTTCATATCCAGCCTTTTACTTTAATAGATTCAAAATCCGAATTTATTAAAAATGAACCAATAGATTAATTTGTAATTTCTACTATCGAACAGTGGGCCAGTTTTATATTATTATAAAACTATTTTTAGCGAAGTGGGAGACATTTAGCTGATTAAGCAGCTGAAGTAGTTCACTGCCGTAGCCAATCGTTTTTAACCGTTTGCACATATTAGTTAGTTTTAAGCATTCGAAGTTTTAAATTCTTTTTCTATATGAACCTTTTAATATGAAGCAACAAAAAAATTTAAAAAAAATTTGTTTCAGAGAACGAAGCCAAAAGAACAGGTAAATGATGTTAGCGAAGTTAAAATGATTCTCTCATTCTGATTAAATAAATTTCCAAAAAATAAAATACCCATTCTTATTACAAAATAAAATTATAATATCTAATGCAATGTTGAAACAGAGTTCAAAGAAAGTGCCTGAAGATAATATTCTTATTATAAACTAAAGTCATATTTTGCCAATGCACATTGTTATTAGGGCTATTCATCATTTAAGCAGTTGGAAAAAACTTTCATTTTTAATTTTTAAATTTCAAATGTCAAAATATCTGTTTTTAAAGATAATAGATGCAATAAGGGTAGCATAGCCTTCATTTCTCAGAATTAGAAATAATAGCTCTCTTAAGATTACTCTAGTACAACAGCAAATAATTCCAAAAAAAGTCGAAAACATTTCCATACATATTATAAAAAATACAAACGTAGAGAAAGTTTGAAAATATCACTAAACACGCGATGCTGCAGAGTAAATATTTAAAGATCACAATTTGGAACTTTGCTGGGTCGACAACTTTAAGGTATTGCAGTCATTAGTTACGTTATCATTTTGAAGTTAGATTTATGAAATATCTTATAACTCTTGTTAGAACCATAAATGTTTTGGGAAAATTCTCAGCATATTACTGAAGAATGTTAGAAAATGGCTATCGGATTCAGTCATACGCTGTACTATATTCAAAGAATCTTTATTTCAGTATCTGCGTGATAAAACGGTAATCTCAAAAAAAAAAATACATAACAGCCATTTAAAGAGATAAGAAAATGCAGAATTCTTTACCCACGGAAGAAGCTACTGAATGCTACTGTAGAATCTTCTCAACTTCTCAAAAAAGTAGATCCATTAAAAGAAGAAAAGAAGCAACTATACTCTTCCAAAAGGATTAAAAATATGGAGTTAAAAGTGCCTTAAAACGTCTTCATACTCATGAAATAACGTGCAATTAGTGATAAAAGTTTTACCAGCTCAAATGAAGGAAATATTTATTTAATAACAGTAAAAAAATACCTATTAGGTATTAAGAAATAAGCTTTATAGTATTCATTTACATTACATATGTAACTTAATCCCCATTAATTTCTTAGTTTTTAGATTAATTCAGACCATATCAAAGTCATTCTAACATATTCCTCTTATATTCTGATCTCATTCTATTTTTTTCTTCTTTTTAATGAAATCAAATAAAGCTTTTTAAAAATATTACTTCATCGGTTCCCCTGTTCGAGTGACCGCTGATGTAAACATATTCTTCTATAGGATCCCTTCGTTTCTCTTGTCAAGGTCGACAGGTGTGAGAATTCCTGTCAAAATCGACATGTGTCACGCACCATATATAAGGCCAGGGAAAAATGAATTTGATCTCTTTACGTCTTTTTTCCCTTCTGTGTCAGTGACCGTGTTGCTGGTACATAATGCGTACATCTTAATATGCAATAAAACGAACTTTAAAATTCAACCTGTCCTCCCTGATTACGGCCACGACTCTCCACACATATTATATATATATATATCTATATATATATATATATATATATATATATAATATGTGTGTGGAGAGAGAGTAATAATTTCTGTTTAATTTGTAAATATTTTTATAAAGAGCTATTAATTAAGGAAGGTGACTCTTATTCAACTTTCATTTTGAACAAAACCGGTAAAAAGGAATTAGATAAAAGGATGCTAGCTTTTGCCAAAAAAATCAAGATAAAAACTTGTTCTTTAAATTATCCTTATTTATTTCCAACGACTAAATTTCATAAAAAACCAATTAAATTTCGATTTGTAACTTGTAGCACCGGAAGTTACAATTGTTTTATGGGAAAACAGTTCTTTAAATATTTGAAAATAATTCTAAACAAAATTAAAAATGAGGAGAATTTTATTATTAATAGTAATAAGGATATTTTGGAATTTTTAAAAGATAATTATATTTACAAAATACTTTTGATTTTGAAAATTTGTTCACTAGTTTACCTCATGAAAAGCTTTTAGACGTTTGTGCTTTAATTTATGACGACTATTTAAATTTAGAAATCATTACAAAAAATAATTGGGTTGATTTATGTAGCTTTAATGTCATCGATTTTTGTCTTGTCAGATCTCTCACAGAAAAAATCCCTTATTTGAATCCCTGCCTGAGCTTGACCCTTGAAAAAGTCTTCAGGCCGGATTCATTGTATTATTATTATTATCTCTACTTTTGTTTTCAATTTTTTTTTCATTTCATTTGTGTCCTAGTTGTAGCAGCATTGGCGCTCTCTAGATACAATGTTCTTTTAGATATTGCTATTTTTTAGATATTACTGTTTAGGTAAATTTATATTTTTTGATAATTGTTTTTCTTTGATATATATGTATGCATATAATTCTATTAATTGAATCTAAGCATAATGTGTACACGGGATGAACTGATGGAACATGTGTGTTTACAAGAGGAAAATGGGACAAATTTAACCCTTAGAGCTTTTACTAAAAGATTATTATAGAGAATTTTCGACACTTGACGATTCAGCAAAGATATCTTTACCGTAGATGTCATACCTTCGCTTGCAGTGACACAACTAAAGCAGCAGTAGTTTTTTTTAAAAAAAGCAGGTTAGAAATAATTGAACAAAAAACCGGATTTGGATCAGGAAATAACAGAAATTTAGAATTAACTAATACTGGCTATTTTAAGATTTAAAGAAGAGAAATCAGTTCAGATTTGATTAAATTAAGAGATATCGTTTATACGAATATTAAAAATTCGAAAAAGTCAACGTCATTAAGATAAAACTCATAATGCACAAGAATTCAGAAAATTTAATAAGCAATTACTTCTTTATTCGTACTTACAATTACGAGTCAAAATGATTAGTATTTGTTTTAATCAGAAAAAGTACCGAAAAGTTTAAAATGTTCTATTACAATCCAGAGAACGCAACTTTGCTCAGTTCATAACTCCGGCACTTAAATAAATGACAAATTAATGGAAATATGTTACAATTTACAATCATGAAGTTAAGTTAAACAAAAAATCGCGTAAATTAAGAACAAAATATTCAGAAAATTTGTTTGATTCAAGTCAGTAACCTATTTAGGGAGAATTCTCAGACAAAATATGATTTATGTCATTTTGGTGACATGATTATCTCAGTTTATAAGACGAATACAATAATATACGAATGTTTTTCTTGATATCAAAAGGTTACATAAATGAAATATAGCAAGTGACGATTCGGGGTGGTCTGTTTTGCATTCACTTCATATCTGATATGTCCATACCTTGCAAAGTGCCTTTAATGGTGATAAAGAGAAGTGTGTGACTTCCCCCTACATGACTAGTCTCAAGCATCTTTGGTGGTAAATAGTTACTTTTGTCATAATATTCTGCTAACGTGCATGATCATTCAATAAAATTTGGAATATAAAAAGACATTTAAAAGTTGCGTTTTAATGCATAACTCCCTTTCAGTGGAAGTTTAAGTTCTAAAAAAATTATAAGTAAAACGTATTCGCAGTTCTGTGCTAATTTGTTGCACTGTTTGTTTCAGTATCCTGAGACAATCATTTTTCGATTTTTCTGCACCATGAAGGGGCAAGATGAAGAAAAATTAGTGCATTTCATTCTTTGACCTTGATATCTATCTCATACGATACATTTTGGTTCGACTTTTTTCCGCACTTGTTTAATCACCCTTTCTGACTGCACGTTATTTGATTTTAATTCAAAATTGCATATTCATTGCTTATATGGTCAGTTCAGGCGAACAAAAATAGTTTCAGGAATAGCATGAAGAGTATTTTATATAATATCATTAAATTCTATCAAGTTTACCTACCGTTGTTAAGGCCCGAATGTTATTAAAAATTTATTATAATAAACAAACAAAATATTGTAACAAATATATTGTAAGAAAGTGCCAAATTTTGAAATTAGAAATTTTTCATTTATTCAACCTTATTCAATTTTTAGGCCGATTACAACAAATTAGTATTCTCCCCGACAATATATTAAAATAATTTTCCCGACAATTATTTTTAAACGTAAAAATCACGTTTCATTTTTTTTTCTTTTTCTTATCCCTATTTCCACGAAAAACGAGAAAACTCAGAGAGTTTTTGCATCCATCAATGCACAGTGTGATGACTTGATTCTGGTCGATCAAATAAAATGGTAGCGTTTTAAACACGAAGGTTTTATTTACAGCTTTATACGATAACAAAAACAACAACAAGTACTCTACTTTAAATGCTGAGAAATATTTACAACTGGATTGTCAGTTCGGCATCTATGTCGAGAATTCGCAAACTGTCCGCGTATCCGGCTACTGTGTGTGGCTCCAGAGGTCTACGGATTACTTCCGGTAGTTCTTTCCAACAAACTCGAGATCACGTGGTGTAGTTTCAACTACAACACTGCTCACAGCTCGTCTCGTTGTCGTATCCGCTCTCGTCCCGTCTCTAGCCAGATCAGCTGATCCCATCTACTCCGATCAGCTTGTCTCGTCCACCGGATCAGCTTGTCTACTCACTCTGGATCAACTTGTCGACCGTTCATTTTAACAGTAGTGAAGCTCCACCTCACAGGCTCGCATTGGCGCGCTGGAGATGCCGATTGTCCAATCATTCTTCAGAAATACTCGAAATGGCGCGCCATCATGTCGTGGGGAGATTTTTGAAACATCCACCCCTTAACAGAACCTTCAAAATACACAATGTTTGCATTTGCATTCGCTTAGTACTTCTTTCTTCAATGGGTCGTAAAGAGCATATGCTGTTCATTATTGGAACTTTATCCCAGCTTGGGTGGTCCATAGAAGAAATAGTCCCAACTGGTATTTCGACACGGTTTGCTGCTTTAATGGGCTGAATTATTTGTCTCCATTCAAGTGCGAAGGATGACACTAAAAGGGGAGAAACACAATGCGCAACAAAGGATGAATGGACTCACCGCTTGCTAGGTAACATTGTTCGAACGTGTGTCTCTTCCAACAGGAGATCAACAGATATATTATTCTAAGTTTAAAAATGCTGAAATAGGAAATTAATTTCATCTGCAGAAAAACGAAATAATTCATTTGTAAAACTTTGTTTAGACTCTTTCTTTCATATCCTGCTGAAATACGGGCAGGGACTTAGAAAGATAGACTACTTTATAACGAATTTGAAAGAGGGATTTTGCGTGGCGGCCTTAAACCTGAGAATTATTTGAAGAGAATCAACTCAGAAATATACAAACTATATAAAGGACCAAATATTATCAAATTAATTGCAATACGGTTGATTAAATAGGTAGGAAACTTAATAAAGATAAACGATAATTAACGAATGAAAATCGTTCCACCTAAAATATCAAGACCAAATTTATGTGTATTTATTGCCTGTAAAAGAAAGACTGTAATCTATTAAGTTGACAAATTGGAAAACCTTAGTTAAGATCAAGATAAACGGAATTCTTTGGAAGGCCAAGGCCAAACAAAACAAAAATGTTTGCAAAATTCAAAAACGAAGCATATTACAAAATAAAAAGGGGAATAATTTAATGACTATTGTATTTCAATATTTCTTTTTGAAAACATTTTTATGTGGTGCCATTGGTATGTCGTCTTTGACATTTTCCGCAAGTATTGCGAAGTCTGTTTTCAGTCCGGTGTAATAGAAGTAATTGATAATAAACAAGTAGGGCTGGCACGTTTTGAAGTCCTTTGGCTTTAAAACAATTCTTTAGTTATCAAATGCCTCATTATTGATTTAGGCTAGTGATAGAACTGTGATCAAACAACGAGGAAGATGCACGAACTAGCCTTTTCCTTTCTAAAATTACACTTCATATCCAAGTAAGAACTTCCGATTTCAGTTTAAATTACATTCGGGCCATATATAAGAAAAGTATTTGTTAGTATCTGGTTTCTAACCTGGAATCCTCAAGAGATTGGAAATGGCACCTTATCACCAGATCAACGGTATTGAGATACACCATTAATGAAAATTTCAACTTGAATATGCTAATGAATTATGGTTGCTTGACCACATAACTAACCGCAACCAGATGCCTCGTCGTGCCCGCCACTCAAAATGTCTTGATGCAACTGAATGAGTTTTTTCTTAACGGTGGTACTTGAAAGATCAAAAGCTTTTGAAATTACTGCCGGCTCTATTGATTTACTTGTAATAAAAATAATGCAACTGCAATATTCAAACTTAAACAGCGAGAAGGAGTGAATTAATCAGATAAATTTGGGTATATATATAATTTTCGCATTTTCAAAAGTTCTCACAGAACAGGTATAAAATTACAATATTTATAATTTTAAAACATTTTTTTAATAATATTCAACCAAAGTTGGAGTTTTTTCCCTGTCTGAAAATAATACTTATAAAAATTGTAATACTTTTAGGCAATTTTTCATTCATTTCCTGCTGTGTTAATCTTGAAACTTCGTACACTTGTGTAGTCACGATGGTAATTTAATAGAAATTTTCTCATAATTTTATTTTTTATGAATCTCTTAATTTAGTTAAACACTAATTAAATATATACAAAAAGTATATGTCAAAATATATATTAAATGTATATAAAAATACATGTTAAAATACATATAAAAATAAATAATAAATATGAAAACGTAAAAAAAAATAATGCGAAAATGGCAACCTTTTTATGCACAATACTAATAAAAAGTATATTTCTAACGTGATTTTTCAAAGTAAAATATTGTATGAATATTTTCTGGCTGAGAAACTGAGGAAACCTCTTGCTCCCTTGTTTATAAGCTCGATTGTCGTGAAAATCGTTATTATCCATATCTTTTTCTTATGTAGCTGAATTTTCCTACTATTATGTCTTGAAAATACAAAATGGAAGGATGTTTTCAAAGAATTTGTTTGTTAGTTTGATCTATTTTCTGTAGTTTTTATCAAAGTAATTTTCGAATTCTCTTCAGCCTTATACTATGCTTTAACTTTTGTTGCCAAGTTCATTCTTTTAATTTCTGATGCAGCTTATCCTAGCTGAGGAAACTATAATTTACCGCACAGCATGAAGTATGGGTGTAAGACCTCAATGGGTGTAAGACCTGAAACGTCACCTTGGTAATACCTTTTCTTAAAATTCCAAATCAAAACTCATATCATATTAACCTCTTCACTTATAATGACGAGTGTGGCTCGCGGATCGAATTTGTAAATTTTTAATTTTAAGTCTACAATTCACTGAAAGTCTTAAATAACTTAAAAGGGAAAAATCATTTTATGTTTCAATACCTCTTATATCCTTATATTATTATATGAATTAACATTAAAAAATGACCAAAATGGGATCAATGGGATCAAATAAAAAATTAAATTGATAAATCAAATGGTTTACTCAATCAAAAAACATATTCCTTAGTCCATAAAGCAAGCAATAAATGAAAGCCAGTCAGAATTCATTACACTATCTTCTTCTAAATGTCTTCGAGGAATGTCAAAGTAGTTAGAATCTTTATGACACCATCTGAAGAACCCGCCTTTGCCATAAGTCTATTCATAAACGAATCTGCTTACATATTCCAGCGTCGTTTCAAATTTTAAAGACAAATGCAGTGCTTACCACCAACACCTTCATCTAATATCCATGCAAATGAATCAATGAGCTACAACTTCTGGCGACTAATTTTTCAAAAAGATGAAGGGAGGAAATATCGACACAAAGCAACCTGCAAATACCCCTCCGCCTTGCTGATGTAAATGCAACTTAACTGCCTGACCGACGAAGGGAGAGTCTGGTTTCTGACAAACGCTCCTCTATGTTTCAATCCTTGACGAAATTATTTCGACCATCTTTTAAGGATGAGATATCTCCCAATAATTTGAAACGCCATCGGCAAGTCTTGAATTCCCCCTCCTTATCGACTTTGGATTGATCATCTGGTCAATCGCTTATCGACTCTGCAGACAACAAATTAATCGAACTTCATTGTCCAGTGTTAACTGCTCTTTTATTAATGGCGGGAGAAATAAAATGTAGAGCTAAGAAGCGTTCGAGAATGAGATGTTAGATTTATGGCAAAAAACGCTGCGGTTAATGAGGTGATGTATTGCGTTTGGCAATGGTTCATTAGTTTATTTTCGGTACAGACAGCTTTGCTATTTGATAGGTTCGTGACAGTTTAATTACATTATAAATTTTATTTCCTAATTACTTACGAATAATGGTGGTTTTTTCTGAAGTAAGGTATACGTAAAAATAAAGTAATTGGGCCTTTCCGATTAATTAGAAAAATCCTAAACTGAATATTTGTTCCAGATTGAAACCATGCCTCGTCCTCTTTTTTTACACATACAAGAACACGTTTTTTAAAAATTAAATATATCTCATTTTTCAGCGAATTAATTTTAAAAAGTTTTTTTAATCAACTTTTTCTTAATTTACGTTATAATTTTTTATTCTTTTTTTCTGAGAAAATATTTTTATATGAATTGCATACTGATTACATACAAATATTTTTGAATCTTATTTACATATGAAATAGAATTTTAAATTTAAAAAAAATCATGATTACACTCAGTTTAACATGTCATTCGAAACAATTTGCTACATTGCAGAATTCATTTTGCATTTTATCTATCATAACTTGTATTTTTTTTAAAACTTGCACTCAGTTTCACCATAGCTAAGTCGGGTTCGAAATGGCGCCATTTGACATTTTCAACATGAAAACAGACAGAAAAAAGCTATAATAGGTATTAAAAAATGTATTTTTTGGGAGCAAAATCGTATTTTTTAGGACAGACATCAACGTGGATAAACTTAAAAAACAAAACTTAAATATAAAGTCTAATCCAAATCATTATAGATGTTTCCGAGATACATGAAATATATTTATATATACAAGGATTGCTCATTTCAAGTTATAAGATGAAGAATAAATGTAACATTTTCCCGAACGAAAACATATCTTTTATGAATTTCTTTTTTATTTCTTACTCACAGTTTTTAAATGATTTATTAAATATTTAATCATTTCATTGTTTGGCATTTTTATTCATTTATCTGCTTCTTGAATTTTTGTCAAATTTCTATGTGCGAGCCAGTCTGTCAAATCTTAGAATATTTCAATATAATATCTTAGAATATAATAATCTTAATCTTAGAATATAATAGCTTAGAAAATTTGACAGTTACGCAGAATCTCCATCGATTTTTCTTTGGATTAAAAATCTAAAAAATTATAGTTTTAAACCTGTTAAGATAGTTTAAATAAAGAATTCTTAAATTAATCCTAATCCAAGACAAAATAAGGTAGCCATTTACTTTCAGCTGGAAAAGGGGCTGTAAATGGCATTAATAATTCCATTCTATGTTGTTTAAGTTACTAGATAAATTGTTCAAACTATAATAAAGTTTAAATTTTAAACAATCCTCATAGCTTTATCAATCATAATTAGTAAATTATTCGTCCCTTCAGCATTTTAAACAAAATTCAGTTTCCATTTTCTGTGGCTAAAACTTATCGAGTTCAAAAGGTTCGAATTTTATTATTTTAGTCCAATCAACGGCTATCTCGAGGAATGGGCCTGTCATTAAAATGATTTTAAATCGTTTAAAAATTGATACATTTGTTGGTATGCATAAATATTCGTTATATAAAAGTATTTTTTAATTAATTTCACCTACCGAAATGTTTTTTATACATCATCTACAACAGAAGTGGCCCAATTTTATGATAAAGAAATTTTGAAATGATATGCAACTAATTAAAGGTAAATACAAAAATTTCTGGGAGCTATAAATTAATTCCTGCATAAGGAACTCTTTCAGAAAAGGAAGAGGGGGAAACAAATGAAAGAAAAATTCTTATCTAGTTTCACTATGCAACCTAAAGATTTATTTAAGTTAAGTGATTGGTAGCATACAATATTTTATTGCGAATGCGTATAAATAGCATTTTCACATTTAAAGTATTTCGTATTAATAATAATAATAATTATTATTATTGAAGAAATTTGATACCACTTTAATGCTAACATTTTAATATTCAAATTTAATAAAGAGCAAACGTGAAACAATTTCTTCCAAGTATTTACAGCACGCTATCACTTATAACTTTAGCAGTCTATTATCATAATGTTGCTTACCATTTCTTGTAGAATGTTCCCAACGTCCTTCTATTTAAATTTTCCTAGATGTGTCCTTTATTATGTAAATCATCGAATCGCAAGAATCTGAATATTCAATTGACGAATTGTCCAAAGCCCTCGTCCTGTCAATAAATTTATTTCTCAAGATTTTTTTTGGGAGAGAATTATGATTTCATCTCTAAGTAAATAATTGCATAATAAGGCATACTAAGCAAATACCGCCAAATAAAGCATATGAAGTACAATCTTAACAGATAGGGAGAGAAACTTAAAACGGTCTATGATCCCAAAAATTGAAACCGTGGAAATGCATTAACAGCAACCTTACGTGAAAAAAAAATTTAATCGACTGAGTTGTTATTTGACACATCCCGTTTTCATTCTATTTTGAAAATTTATCTTTCACGGCAGAAAAACTACTAAAAATAAGAAGAAAAAAAATGAATGCTATAATTTCTTAACCTTACATAAATATCGAATCATTGCCTTTCTAATTTAATAAATTAGGATAATTTTATACAAAAACCTTAAGAATTCATTAAATATTTGCAATATATGATATGTCATTAATAATTAATTAAATATTCTTAGCTGAATCAAAATACGACATTCACGAAATAGATTATCTTAACTAATTAGGAAAAGAAACCTTGCATGGGAATATCGATCCGTGCATATGGCGATCATTAGATAGAGAAAGTGATATATTCAAGAAATTAATTTACTTCTAGTATGTTTTTATTTCACTGCTAATTAATTTCAATGAACAACCCTTGATTGATCGAAATGGACATGTTATTAAAACCATCAGCCAATTGAAAAAAATGGCAATTTTCTGGAAAATTTACCTTTAGATTGAATGAGAAGTGAAGTCGAAGTTTCGCTTTGGCTTCAAGTAAGGTGGAGGAAAAACATGAATGATGATCAACTCCATTAGAAATCAGAGATCCATGATTCCCTCGATCCCAAACCAGATCAAGATCTTTACAAATCGATGCTCTCTCTGTGCTAAAAATGTAGTCCTTAAAAAGTGTTTCAACAAGATAAATTGGAGCCGAAAGACTTAAAATTAATCGAGGATTCTAACCCACTTACTGTAATGAAAAGGAATTTTACCGTCAGCCATTGCGCCTTCCCCTGACTTCTTTCATATCTTTATTGCTCTCACTAAGACCCCCGTAGAAAACAAAACAAACATAATAGACTCAGCGGTAATTGTTCTCGAAGAAGAGACCCGTCATTATACTCCAGGCAACCTCATAGGACCGAGGCGGGTGACATTCCGTGACAAAAGATCCAATCTCCAGCGTGCCTCCCCATGGCTCGAAAGAACCGCCACTTGTGTTCTCCCGTCTTATTTTCGGCCCCTGATCATCGCCGGTGGATTTTTTTCTTCTTTCTTTTTATTTCGTTGCCCGTGCCTTAATGACGGATGGTCCATCTCTTCTCGCTGCCACCCTCCTAATGAAAATGAATGAATAAATACCCAGCCTTTCCAGATACTTTGTCTTCAGTCCGGGCTCCTTTGGAGACTGCCTCAGTGACATCCGGTACAAGTAACAGATAGCTCTCAGGTATAAAAGCCAGCCAAGAATATTTTTCATAAGGATAAGTAATCAGCTAAGCTCTCTCTCTCTCTCGTTTTAATTTATTCCAAAAAGGTTAAATGCTGCTTTGAAAATGAGGTTCTGGCCATCCATCAGACACCTCTGCCAGCAGACTAGACGAAATAATTAAGGTAATTTTTTCTTGTAAATGGGCAGTGACTGCTGCAATGGTTATGTTCAATCAGCATCATTTTGTGTCGTAATGCTGGTTAACTCATTGGTTATTCATCCCCTATTTTGAATTATGACCACATTGACAACGGGTCATAACTCAAAAAAGCTGAAATGCGTTGAAGAGTGGTTTCTGGGTTATAACATTATTTTTGTGCTGCTTTATCTCGTTCTAAGCATATGAAGTTATTAATCAGTATTTACTGATTCGATTAATCGATTAATAACTCGATTAGTCAGTGATTAATGGAGGAAGAACAATAAGGAGTGTTTCTTTCTTTTTTTGATTAGAAGCCTTAGAAAAAATTATTATTTATGCATAAAGATATGATAAAAGTAATTAAAAAAAATACGCTAATAATATGTATAGATATGCTTGCTCCTGAAGGGTAAATATTTTTGACTAGCAAAAACTTTCAATTGGGATATTATTATTACTACTATTATTGCAAAGATATTCTTTTGAGAAATCGTAAGTGAACAAATATACGTGAAAAATTAAATAACATTTATTAACCATGGAAAGATATTTAAAGCGGTCAGAATTCGACAGAAATGAAATGAAACTAAATTTAAAATTTCATGTTTATCTAAAAATATGAAATGGATTATCTACTGTCAATTTTTAATTCTTTACTGCCCTGCTTTTCTAACATATGTATATTGAATTTTCGCATCTTATATTAATAAGTTAAAATTAAATGAAGCCATATTTTTTATCAAAAATTACACCTAATGCACTAATACCTTAAGTATTCCATGGATTCTTAAGTTAATCAGCGTGATAGCACATTTTACAAGAGGAAAAAGTCATATTTCGAACTTTACATAAATATTGGAAAGATGTTAAAAAATGCTATGCTCGTTTTTTTTTATTTCCGAATTGTTTGGCAGAAAGTGTCCATACAATATTCCTTTATTAGTTAGCCCTGAGCAGTGTTTCCTCGACCTCTATGCTGAGAAAGTAAAAGAAAGCGCGGGTACGTATTCGAATTTTTTTTTTTAATGCATGCAAGAAACAATTTTTCAAGAAAAAGCCGATTCCGCATTTGTCTCAGACGTGTGATTACCACGTGATATCATGGTTCACCATCAGATAGTTAAAGAAATTGCGTCTTGAGAAGCGTAGTAGGAGGGAAAAGTCAGTGTAATTCAAAAATTGTACTTATAATTATGTTTTTTAAAATTTGAATTTAAATAGTTAAAAAAAGAAATTAACATCGCAAATAATTTAAATTTATTGAATAAATATGCTTCTTTTTATATCCCGTTTTTATGCAAATTGAAGACTATTTTCAGATTGATCTCGAGACCAGACTTAGAAAACGAAGGGGGAAAAACTGAGCAAGTACTCACTCTCTCTGAATTTCCATGTCACAACAATGGAAGGACGTGTTACCCTCGCCGATATGTTAAGTTCATCAAACGCTCCTAAATGGACATTGAGGACCTGGAACATGATACACACTCTAGTACAAATCTGACAAAAGTACTAACTTAATAGACACTAGGACTCGTGTTGCGAAGTCGAAGGCCTCTGGTTACAAAGCTTTTATTATTCACCTAAGCTTCTTCATTATTAAAAAAAACCCGATGTGAAGCTGGTGAAGTTCCATAAGTGGATAATTAGTTAAATTGTGATAAAAAAATTGATTATTTATCTTTAAAGAAGGAATTTGGAATTGCATAAAATTTGTTTAATTTGGTCATTTTGATATTCCATCTTGAAGTAAGATGAGGGATATTTGGGGTCGAAATTTGTTGTTTTGGGCAGCGGTTTGATGAAAAGGACGATATTTCAGTCGAAAACTTCCTCATATTTCCCATCACGTCAAGAAATTTGACCTCTTTAGAGTGCATCGAGTTGCGCTTTTAACATTTATTAACATTTAACAACATCAATCATTGACATCAATCCGGCTAAACTTCCGATGACCTATTGCGTCTGATGGCCGTAAATCTGCCAACTGACTCATGAGAACCCCTTTGGCTTATAGATGCCTTTTGGGAGCTTTCTGCAAACTGTCTGTAAAATAGGTAAACAAAGAGCTTCGGAAAGTCAAAAGTGAGGAGAAAATGAGCAAAATGTGCCGAACTCAAGGCAAGTACGGACCGTCGGAACGGCTCATTCCTTGGTGGACACTTGGAAGAAATCCGAATTCCCCGGAAACGGGGAACACTGAGGGTAATGTCTATGCCCCCAGGAAACAGATTATTGTCAATCCATTGCCTATTACGTGTCTTTTAAAAGAAAAAATTTGCATTATAACAGTACAGCATAAAAAATAAATCTTTTATTGCTAGATAAATTGACAAATGAAATTCGTTATGGGATTGCTACGTCATCTGAATACACTCTTTAATACTAATAAAAAACAACAGGTGTTCTTCTCTTTCACTCTTTAGACACAGGCAATAGAGTATAATTTCTCAGTCGATACCTCAGATGTGTTTTTTCGACTTGAGGAAAGTATGAAACCCGTAGATTAATCAAAATCTACTAGTGCAATTTTTCTAATATCACAATATCTTGCACACTTTGTATAAGAGAAACAATTCATCAAAAACGTTTTGGGTGCTTTTTTTAATCCCAGCTGATTGCACTTAATGTATCCACCCTTTTATGAACTCTTTTTAATTCATAAACTCTCATTCTGAATAAAATCTAAAATCAATTTCATTTTTTTTCACGATCTTTTAATTATCAAATCATTTTAATCACACAGACACACACACACGAAAAAAAAAGTCTTAAGACAAGACGTTAGACGCGTCCTTCACGTGAAAGAAGAAAAAAAAAATAACAAAGGGGAAGGGGGGGGAATAGCAGCTAGATCAAGAGAGCCATCAAATAAAACCGAAATTGGACACCGATACGGTTGAAGTATCGGAATCTGGCAATTACGGCACGTAATGTTCCGGAAGTGATGCACGTGGACTGCATGGAGCGGTAAGGCGATCGCAGAATCAACTTCCTCCCGGGCGCGAAAGTGTCCCACAGGAAGGATTATTACCTACTTTCATTAAATCGAGGATTAAAGTTACCTGCAAAATGCATCTTCTCGCCCTCCGATCGAAAATTAAGAGGGGAGAATCACTCCCGTCCTGTTCATTTGGATCAAAGTCGAAAACTGAGGAGGAAGTGCCTTTCATTTTTATTCATATTAGATCAGAACTCCACTAACAATGCGAGTGGCATATTAATTACGATATTTTTTTTAAAAAAAAATAAGAGCACAAAATAAAATAATATTTACAGAAGTTACTCTGGACTCAATATAATCATCAAAATAATTTCTTATTCGAAATTTTGACTAATCTCCTGGTTACAAACTTCTTCGATTTCAAAAAAATAATTTGTTGGAAAAAGTCTGTCTGTCCATTTGTGACAAAGATTTCATAAATAATTTGAATTAGGCGGATGAATATCGATGGTATGTGGTCTTTACACCGAATTTGTAGATCTCTACCAAATTTTAAACACAATCTGTTCAAAGGAATTCTGTATGTATGACTGGCTGTTTGAATACAAGTTATAAAGATAAATACAAAACAAAACTAGATGACTAAAAATCTATTCACAGATCAAGCCTCTGTATTGATGTCCCCCATTAAATTTCCACCTATCAAAAACTCAATAATTTAAATGCATTGAATTGGGTATGCGATTTTGTGGTTCTGTATGTCCTATTTTAGTTGCATCCCGATGGAAGAAATCTCATCTATCTAGAATAAAATCATCCTTTATTCAAGAGATGTTCGAGGGAGGTCCTCCCAGTGGTATATTCTTTAGGATTATAAAGAAATAATCCTATTTTTATTGGTTATCAAGATTTCTTAGTTAAATCTCTGACAAACGCAACGCAACTA
>JAOUZG010029335.1:694412-742357 GCA_026289955.1 Argiope argentata
TATATATATATATATATATATATATATATATATATATATATTCCTCTTTAAATCTTTATAAGGGATTTATCAGGGAGTAAATAGTGTAAGAGTTTTGTATTTATTACTATTTATTTGCTGCCTTTGCGAAAAATTTGACATTTGAATAAACGAGACAAATGCAATAAATGTTTGTCTTATTGAATACCGAGACATATATACTAATACCCAAATGCAGTCTATTTAGTAAGGTGCAAAATATCTACATTTATATATGTGCTTATTTCTAATATTATATATTTATTTCAATAGCTCATTTATTATAACACAAATTAAAACGTATCTTTTTACTTCAATTAAATAAAATTCAAAGGTTAATATAAATTATTATGTCGGATTAAATACTATCGAATTTTTATATTGAATAGAAAGAATAATACTTTTTTAAATGCTTAAAAGGTTAATACAAATGTGGAAAATGCTTTTTCATAAATACCTATAAATCCGTAATTTCAAAAGTCAATTGCTAAAATTAATCATACATACCAGCCTACAAAGTATGGTTTTGAAAAAAAAACTGAGTTGCAAATTTGTAAAATATTAGAGAATAATTAACGTTTCTTTTCTTTTTTTATTATGTCTGAATATAATGTTCTTTTTGGGATGGGGTTTTTGGTGTCATCAAACAAAATCCGTTGGCGAAAAATAAAAATTTTATGATTTGCGGGAACATCTGAAAAAAAATCAGCTTTTGATAGCGTGTTGCCATTGCATTAACAAAAGCTCTTATTTAAAAAAATTAATGACTGCAGCAAATAAAACCAAAAATGGAAATTGGAGCACGTGATCATATGAAATAAAATAACTAGGAAATGTAATATTTTTTTAACAATAAAAGCGAGACAAAAGTTTTTTTTATCTTTTACAATATTTAATTTACTCATTCAATGAAACCATTAAAATGAATAAAAATATAATTTAACTTGCTCGAACAAGTAGTGCTTGGCCATTCAATAAATTCTGTTCTGGCATGATGCATTGAAATATGCATAGAAGATTTCATTTTAATCTTTTCTTGACTTTTCCCGCAGTAACATCACTAAACTGCATAGAAGGCTCCACATCCGTTTCGGAGAGGTGTGATGAGGATGGGTTGATGGATGAAAGTTCTTCAGAAAGGCGTGTTTGGCTAATATCAGTAGATTTTATTAGCAGTTAATTTATTAAAGATGTATTTTGTTAGACGAATGGTTCAAATTATAAATACGATGGAACATCTATTACTATCGTTTTGGATACTCAAACTATTAAAATGACTATTTCAAAACATACTTTTAAATTGTTACTGCGATTATTTAATTTTTAGCTGATGGTTAACCGCATCAACTGTTTACAACTCTTCATTTTCTTCAAAAATTTAAAGAAAAAAACTACGAATGATTTGATAAAAAAAAATGCACCTTTTCCCCATTACTAAAATCCTTGTTTCCATGGCAACCTTGGCTGGTCAGGAAGATGAATGGATCACGCCATAAATTGTGCCAAAACAGAGCAACGGAATAATTAGCGAACCACGATTAACCTCCTCTTTTCAGCGCACCATTAATCAGGCCCGCTGACAAAGTCTCCTGGATAATGAGTGGTTAAAAAGACATTTGTTATTTGCGGCCGCCTCAATTAAAGAATTAAAGAGCGCAATTATGTCGCCAAAGCAGCGCTGAAAAATCGAGTGGCGATCGCCAATTAAAAGATCGCCTTCACTTTCCATTGTCGAGGGGCATTGTTTGGAAAAGACATTATGAACCTCTATTTCAGCTAAATGTATTGATACATCCTGACTGTTGGAGCTATAAGTTATGGTTTGAACGCGAACGGCCCTTACTTTTCTTTAATTAAAACTGTAATGGAGTGAGAGGAAATGCACGGAATGCTGACTAAACTCTCTACAAGTCAAATAGCGTAAATAGTTTTGTAAATAGGGCATGTTTCGAACTTATTTCCTACATTAGAATAGAGTCTGGTTAATAATTAGTGAAATAATCAAGAACCATCATTATATGAAAAGAATGGTGCTTCCGCTAACATTCGCCGACAACTTCCACACTACTCCATCGGTGTGGTTTTAGTGTGTTGCCGTGAGTAGAAATAGGCGACAGGCTGCTACAGCCTAAAATGAATTTAAGGGCTTTATTTTTCAAGAGTTTCTTTTAATATTCAATGAATCGGAGCACTTTTTCATTAAAAGAAATTGTTGTATATTCATTTGGAGTTCTGAAACTAGCATATTTAAATAATTATTATATTTCAATTACTACATATGCATTAGAAGAATACTTAATAAATTATGGAGACTTATCAAAGTCAAATAAAGATAAAGTAATTGAGATAAAGAGAAAGTAATCTCCCCTTTTTATTCAACTTAGGTCATATGACTGCTTTCAGGAGTTTTTTAGTTTAACTCTGTAAATTTGTAATACTTAAATTTCTTGTATAAATTAAATGGAAAAAGCATGAATGAAACCAAACTATGCCAGATAGATACCAATGTTTTTTTTTTTTTTTTTTTTTTTTTTTTAAGAAAAGGTATTAAAAAATTTTCTGGTTTAAAATGTTTTCAAATAACATTGCTTGAAATCTTGTAGGCAGTTTAATAATATTTATTTTTTTATTTTCTGAATAAAGAAAGTAATATTTAAAAATAATTAAGTCAATTCCTACTTGGGACAACAAAGAAAAATTTTATTTTAAATCACTTTTTATAAGATAATTACATAAATAATTTATAAAAGAAAATTATTGATTTTCACAAGAATTAAACTCGCATTTTTCAGCTTCATGAGAAAAATTCTGAAATAATTTCATTTTACTGATTGAGCTATCACCTGTTGATTTCGATTTTTATTACAAACTGCTAAAATTCTATTTAAAGTATTAAAAATTAATTAAATTAGTTAATGAAGAAATATTTGAAAAAACTTTATTAACAAACTTTATTATAGTGTCATCCACTGCAAGTTTTAAAAAAATTATTTGAATTTGAATGGATAAATAAAAAGTATTTTATTAATCATTGAAAATTTGAACAAGATATTTATAGGGAGAGAGTGAACTAATAGAAGAATTGAAAGAAAAAGAAGTTCTCTCCATTACTTAAATACTGGGGTTTGATAGATGAATAATAAGAATTTTCTAATTTTTTCCCCGTTATGAAGTAATATTTCTAAATGAGCAAATGGTTTATTCTCTAGTTCAGGAACAGGAAAAAAACATTCGGTTTTAATTTGCAATGTTTTACGATAGAAAATTCAGCGAAAACTTAAAACCTAAGAAAAGATGTACAATAATATTGAAACATAGATGATATAAATATAAAAATCTATATAACTTCCGAAAGAAGCAGCTTCGAATCAAAATTCAAACGAATTTATGAAGACAGAACAGATATTAAGAATACTGAATAACAAAAGTGAAAAGCTATATAATAGTTTTGCAATAAATTTCTAACATAGTCACCTTTTTTTAATGATATTTTGTAAATTTAAAAACCTATTTTTAGCTAGCTTTAATTATATAGTTTGTAGACGCAAATGAATACGTATACAAATATTAGCAATATGCACATAGCATAATCTTAGCCTACAAGTCCAAAGTACCATGGCATTCGTCCTGAGTATTCGAGCAAGCCGAATTTCCTCTTATCTCAGCAGATACACGCAGATAAAATGCTACTCGCTTTCTGAGATTAACTGTGTCCGTAGATAAAGCAAGCTTGTTTAAGAAATTGGTCAAAAGTCGATACGCAGTATCCATCGTTACAGTTCCACAATCTATCTTTGGTCAGCCCTCGTGCGACTCATCGATACAATCCGCCTTCCTTTTCATGCCATGCCTGTTGCTGTGAGGGGCTACGTTCGAGGTGCGCGTCAAAGTGCGAACAGAAAGTAAAGCAGAATAAAATAATGCACGGGGTGTCGGTGGCGGGGAGGGGAGACGTTTCTTCAAATGCTCCTGACACCCTAATTGTGGGGCGGGGCGCACGCCATCAAGAGAGCAAACTGCGATAGCTTGACTTTCCAACCTTGAAGAGCGAGACCTTAATTAACCAGATTCTTAATCAAAAACGATTCTCTCTCTCTCTCTCATTTTCTCAGAAAGAGAAAAGAAGCGAACAAATGAAAAAAAAATCCCATCAGGAGAGATTGGAATTTTTACAAAGGTTGCACCTGCGAACAAGACCTTCGCCTATAATTATCGCGCACACACCGGCTAATAACGATGAGAATAATCGTTTGGATTTTGCGAATGCCTATCCCCCCTACCACCGCCCCTCCCCCAAAATGATCTCTAATTAGCCTGTCTGCGGTGTAAAAGAATCACTTCACGTTTCCCGATCGGGAAATAATTGCTTTTAATTGCCTTTTCTACTTTTGCCATTGCCAAATGTAATGAGGTAATAAAATGCCTTCTTCTGCCCACATGGGAGAGCCCAGGATCTGGGTGCCGGAGTCGGGCTATTTCGATCGCAGGCTCAGATCTCGGCAAATGGAAATGGGTGCACTAAAATCTGAATGGCTTTACCGGTTTTAGATCGGAATCTGACTTTATGATTCGGCTAAACTAAGCCATCTCTGAAGATTAAGAATGCTACCAGTAGTTGGAACTAAGTTCATGAAAATTTCGAAAACTACGATTCGACAGAACGCTAGTAAAAAATTAGATACCGGCAGATGTATATAAGACGAAAACCAGGGCAGATATCCATATCAAAATGTCAGATTTTGAAACGGTCGTGAATGCAAGATATTTTAAATATTGACGCAAAAACAGGCAAATAAACTATACTCGAATTGTCATCGATATTCCATATGCTAATAATTCTTTGAAAGTGCCTGTACTTGAGAATTTCCGATTTTGTTTTCCATGGGTTGCATTGAAGGATGGTGCGTGTAAAGGAACCCTTCCTCTTTGGCTAAGAATAAGGCTATCATAGGAACATTTCGACTAGTCTAGTGTAGTATACAAAGTCGGTGCCTTCCCTGAAACGTTACACGTTATCTGCATACAAGTGTTCTATTAATCTCTGTCAGGTGAATTTAGAGCAAAGGATTATTTATTATTCATGTAGGGAATGCTTTTAGTTCTGGTCGACCTGATTTTATCTCAGATAAAAACTGTCCTTAAAATTTTCAGTGATTCGCCAAGGTTAGCTTAGGTTACGCAACAAATTGCGAACACTCTTTAAGGCAATCATTTCATTACGAGGAATATTTTGACAAGAGAAATGTTGTATTGCTTTCACTAATGATAGGTAAATGCATAGATTAAAAGATTCACCGAATTTTAAGACGTTCATTTCAATCATATTATCGTCCCTGTTATGAATTTACACTGGAGAGTTATTTTGGGATGGACCTCGTAATTTTGAACCATGATCAGATGACGAGTACAGCACCCGAGATAGCACCTCCTCACTTCTAATCTTTTGCACCACATCAGTTGGAGGATTTAACCTGCACCAGATTCGCTTACACGACGTTACATCGATGGAATCGGACGAATTTTAAGACGCGTCATATCTTTCAGTACAAAAGATATCTTATAATGAGGTGGCACAAGGTCATAATACGTCAAAATTTGTCACTAGGCTGGTATGAAAGTGCAAATACCATGCACACTATTCTCAGGCGAATGTAAAAAAAACATATTCGAGTTTATTTTTTAAAAAATTTCAGATAAGAAGATGAAAAAAATTACTCCAAACGTCATCTTCTGTCTTTACACCACAAATTCTTCGGCTTTAAGGATAATTCCAAACATTTTCATTTAAAACACAAAAAGGCGTTCCTTTCTGTAATTTTAAAATATCTAATTATCAAGCAAGTAGTTACTAGACATTGGTTACAACGATATTTAGCCATCATTGTTTGAGATTTTCCGTGTAAGTGGCATTTGCTTTCAAGAGTGAGATTCAATCCTGTTGCTGGGAGGTATGGGGTTTTTTAATTTAAAAATCTGAAGAAAGTGAAAGGTGAAATGCTGATGGCAAGTGACGGAGAACCGATTAGCACTTCCTCCGCAAGCATTAAAAATGTTTTCGCACCACAAAAAAAAAGAAATTGGACCAATTTCTCAGAGTTGAATAGAGACAGAAAGGCATGAAGGAAGGTGAGTCTTTAGTGATTAGTACCCAGGCCCCTCTATCTTCTTTTTCTGCGGTAATATCAAATAAAGACTGGCTCATCAGAGCATTGCTCTTTTGGATTAAGATTTAGCAGAGGTAAAGAAATTAAAGGGTGATTTTTTTTCTTTCTTTTAATAGACAGTATTCAAAATAATGTTTGGCCTATATACGTAAAGCATTGGTCGCTAAGGTCAGATTATTTGCTAAATATGTCCTTCTATGCAAAAACGAAGCATGGGTTCGTTCCTCCTGAGGACAAGCTATACTCATATATTGTATCTGAATTAAAACTTACCATCCTTAAAATACTTTGATTAACAAATGATATCATTCATTCTCTTTATCACAAATTTTTAATTCTCAGATCAAATAAATATACTTATTCTAAGTAGAATTTGAGTTATTGGTTCAGAAATATTTCATCTAATTGAAAAATATTTCTTGCTGTCTTTGCGTTTTCATTTCATACCCTACTATTAATGTGGATTTTAAGATATATTCTTAATCGAAAATAAAGGTTTGCGTCATCCAATCACTGGCGATCTTTTTATTAAGAAAACTGTCGGAGATGAAAGTAATTTTCAGATTCAATAAATTGAATTGTTCAGTGGTGTAGTTGAAATTAGCCGCATCAAGCACATAAGCTTTTTGAAACCTCCATTCTTTTTTTATTTACTTTGAATAGATAAACGCTCATTGAATTCAAATTTTCCGCTCATTTGTGATATCCGGCCGTGAATACCATCCCATTTGCATGAATATTTTGTCTGCCCTTAAATCCTAGCTCTTGGAGCCAGAGGCCGTACGGTTGCTATGATATTGGAAATGAACCTCTGTCTTCTTGCAATGATGTCCAAGAATAATCAAATTTCGGCTTCGAAACAGCAGAACAGAAAGAGTTCAAAGTTTGAAATTAAATTTTAACATTAATTCGCCGCGTATGTAAACCTTTCAACGATGGATTTCTGAATTTGAGAGACGCTTGATTGAAAGCATAACGAAAGACGGTCGGTTGAAAATGCTATGAAGTAATAGCAAGGAAGCAAAATTGCAATTTTTATGAATTTCAAAATGCAATTTATATTTCATCATAAGAAATTAATCGTTTATTAAGAATATATTTTGGTTTCAATTATATAATTAATTTTTAGCACTTCACTGGGACCCTTGAGTCAATGGATTGCATACATATTTTAATATTAAAGCAATAATATTTTTTATTCAAAGAAAAGAGATCTTTGCTACAGTTATTAATTTTTGACTGTCAATCGATATAATTATGCCCTCTAATAATTCTGCTGAATTTACAGGCGAATACAATCAGCAAAGATTTAATTGCATCTTACTATTTTTGGACGACAAAGAATTAAAAGTTAATTAGAGCTAATATGCAAAGCTTTAAAGGTACCTAATTGGTTTTGGATAGGAAAGAAAAATACAAAGTTAATTATAGCTAATTATTAAAGCTTTAAAAGTACCTAATTGGTTTCGGATGTCAATGAAAAATTAATTGTAATTAATTTTCAAACTTTTAAAAATATCTTAATAGAATTAAAAATGAATTAAAATTATTAAAAATGAATTAAAGTTAGATAAAATAATTAAAGTGAAAAGTCTTATGAAGTAATTATTTCTTTAATGTTATTTGTGTTTGTATTTTATAATGGTCGTACAATAGATCATAGTCATTAATTTAATAGCTCCCATTTGTAAATAAAGAAAACATTAATAAAAAAGATTAAGAATTTTACAACCCAAATCCTTTTCCCCTAGATATACACATTAAAAAATATAAATATATATATTTACAAAATATCAAAAATTAAAAGAAATTAAAATGTTAGCAAGTTGAATAAATAAAGCATTGCTTGAAATATAAAACTAAATTAACATATTAAAAGAGATAAATTATAAGGTCTACTGCTTTGGAGAGGTCAAACTGTTGAAATCGACCACTAAAGCATGGCATTTAAATCTCTGTACTTGATGTCTTCTCTCAACCGCTAAGCATCATCAGGACGTTTATCTATTTCTTAATTTTCACCGTAAAAATACTTGTAAAGTAATGAGATGATGAGATTAATTTTTGCGAGGAAATTGAACTCAAAGCATTTTATGAACATCGGAGCAATAAACTAGTTCTTCTATTAGGTAAAAAATTATGCATCGAATTACTTTTTCGAGCTCAGGTTAATCATAGAGAGTGAAAGATCCGCTGGCGCGGCTTTAGTTATATTAACGTCCCGTTGTCCCTAGGCCTATTTTGGGACACACCTGATAACTCTACACTGCGATCAGATGACGAGAACGACACCTAAACTGCCCCCCCCTATCTTCACACCAGCGGTAGGAGGTTGGGTCTGTTGCACGGATTTAACGAGCAACAGACGACATTTACACGACGGATCTTCGGTGGAATCGGGCCTCGAGCCTGAAACCCTACGGCTCACGAGCCAAGACCTTACCACCAGGCCACTTCGGCCCTGTCTGCTGGCTTGGCGTGGAAATTTGAAGGATGCCTATGGGTTATGGTATCGAATCATTCAACTATCCATGATTTGAAATGGCTGTATCTGTCCTCAAACAACTTTTGTGCTCAAGATGGGTGCCGTGCAACGTTCATAATTTACAAATATTAGTTGAATTCTATATATTCGTGTGTTAGAGATAGTATTGTTAAGTGATAAAAAAGTAAACCTTTATCCATAGGCTAACACTATACCACTTCTATTTCTGATCGGGAATAGTTGTCTTGTGTCGGTAAGACTTCTATCGCTGGAGGTTTTTCTACGTTTTCAGGAGATTTATCAAGAAAATTTATCAAGAATAAAAATAATGATAATTTTCATAAAATAATGATTAACAATAAATGATTACAAAATAAAGAAATTCGTAAAATAAATGGAAATCCGAATGACGCCAAACATGATATTACCGGACGGCACAGTGTGAAGACTTTTCATCGCTCATCATCGGGGCCGTCCACTCATTACCCGTTTCCGGGCCGCAGACCTTCCTCAATTAGTGTCGGCTCCTCGGGCCAGATACAGAGCACAACCCAATGAAAGGAGGGAGAGAGAGCCGAGGCATGTAAACACTCGCAGAGAGAAGGAAAGTGATAAATTTATTCTTCAGTCATTAATCTTCGTAATATTTAATATGGCCGTCCTGAAACCGGTCGAAGAGCAAGGCGTGTATGTTTTACCACCAGTAAGCGAGAACCTCCCCTCGCTTGCTTTTTGCCCTTTTTGGGTTTTTTTTATCTCCCTTTCATTCTTTTCTTCTTTCTCTCAGATGGAACTTTTCTTTGGTGCTGCATCCCTTTCGACTCCTCCGACAATATCTTTTAGCGGGCTCGAACCGGAGTGACCCGACGAGACTGGTTTCGGAGCGATACCTATTCCGATATTGAATCGATTCAGAGCGAAAACTTGCTGCGCTTTAAGTTACCGCAAATTAAATTGCTTTTTTTTATTTCTAGGTGTAGTTTCAGCGTGAGGAATTTCAGAAAAACATTTACTTTGGCGAATCTTCAGGTTGTAAAAAGGAATATATATATTTTTTCTAGTAAGTGATCAAATGGGTTTAACTGACTATACGAGTTTTATTATTGCAATGTATGCAAAAAAATGTCACGTTGAATGGCCAAGCCAGCATTTCATAAGTGGCTTTAGTGGGGCATTTTAACTTGTTACTGACTCGAGACGTTGATTGCATTTCGATACATTCCATAAGCATAAGTTGCTAATTTCAACTGCAATCTTTTATAAATATTTCCCATTCCTCTTTAGAAATGTTAGACCTTATTTTTCTCATAATTTCTACAAAAGTCCTCTATATACAACAAATTAAAGACCAATTAAATGAATAATGTTCGTATTTTTCAAAGATTTCAATAGTAAAGTGTCTTATTCATCATTATAGTAAGTATATTTTGTCACGATTTTGAGAGAGGGCCAAATGGCGAGAATTTCATCTGGAACAGAGGCGGATTTGACGTTTCAGAGGCCCGAGGCGCAATTCAATTTGAGGCCCCCCTCTTCTCCAGTAATATTTATAGTATGCACTTTTTTATGCATATTTTTCACTCAGTTACACTCAGTATCTGATTTTTTTGTGTTGAAAAAAGAAGGATGAGAATCAAGTACATAAAATTAAAATCAAATTTTCCATACTACTGGACAGTATTTAAAATAATGATAAAGTCCAGGGTGTGTTAAAACTGTTCTTAAAGAAAAAAGAAAAAAAACATGCCATTTCGTACCATAGTTACGCTATATTTTTCAAAGATACATGCCTGAAACTTTATTATATAGTAAATCATTTACTGTAGAATGGAGCTATTTTTCTCTTTTGCTAATAAAAATTCAGTTTTGTTTTAAAAAGTTATAAAAATTGCAAATTGTAATCAATGCATTTTTCCCACTTTCTGAACAGTCATTTTCTTACTATTTCCAACTAATTAAACCGTTCTAATAAACAAACAATGCCCTTTATTGAAAAACTGAGAAAACTAATCAATTAATTTGCATTTAATTATTTAATTTTGTTTCAAAATAAGTTTCTTAAAAAAATAAAAATGAAAATAATAAAGAAAAGAAAAATACGTCAATATTGCTACTATTATTTATTAAACATTAGAAATATATTGAACTATAATAATAAAAATAGTAGTTTCTTCTTTTCATATATTAATAAAATTAAATAGGAACCCTTCTGGCTTTAGCTTTAACAAATTTATCAATTAGAGTTTCATACTCTAACAAATTAACTAAATCATTTTCGATGAACATCATCGATAAGTAACTTAAATTTAATTGTGATAAAGAATTCCTTAAATAATTTTTTACTCTTTTAAGCACCGAAAATGAGTGTTCACCACTTGCATTACAAATGAGAATAGTTAAAAATATTTTTAGAATTGTCTCTACATTAGGAAATGTAGACTGCAGTCCTCCGATTATTAATTTGTACATATCAATAGGATTTGTAATTTTTTTTCTTTTATGAGGGCAATGAAATGTACAAGTTCATCTTTGAAATTTCTAGTCACAATATCATTTTCATATTTTGCTCATACGTTATCCACGCAGCCATTAAATTTGACATCGGACATATTAAAATAAAAAAAAATTCCAAAATCCAATAAAACCTCACTATAAATCGCAATCCTTCGCGATAGATCTGCAATTAATACATCACAAATAACCCTGTGTACATTAAAAACAAAATTTTCTTTTGGACTAAAATGTGTTTCGTTTAATGATGTTTCGTCAAATTGCAGTTTCCTTTTTCTCATCTGTGTTTCACGATAGTTCCAGTTCTTGGTCAATGCATTGGCACCAATCTCTATATCTTCGAAGTTGGTCCGGATAATCTTTATAAAATCGGATAGCGAGTGTAGTAGATTTGTTTTAAGCAGTAAATTATACTGCGAATCTTGCAATGATTTGCTTGTACTATTTATTCCTTGCAATAATTTATCCCATAAACCAGTTAATAAAGCTGTTTCATAATATTTGAAACATTCTGCTAATTTTTTTGCTTTCAATTTGCTTACAGGTTTTCCAGTATCCGACGGGCTAATTTTGGTTAAAACTTCTTTAATATTTTGATAATTACTATTTAATGCAGAAACTGCGTCTGCTCTTGATGACCACCTAGTGCCACTTATTCTTTTTAAATTTGGAGATTGATTTTCTAAACTATTAATAAGCATATTCCATCGTCGAGTAGATGCCGAGAAATATAAATTCTGAATAAAATCAACATATTTTAATGCACCAGAACATGATTCTGCTGCACAATTTCCTATTAAATTTAATGTATGGCTTAAGCATGGTACAAAGACGGCTGTATTTATGTCCTATTTTAGTCTTGCTTGTAGTCCACTGTATTTCCCTGCAATATTTGCCGCGTAATCGTAGGTTTGGCCCTACAATTTTTAATATCTATAGACAAATCTTTTAAAAATTCAAGAATTGTTTTTCCTAAATATCCAGAATTATGGTTTTGAATATTAATAAAGCCGAAAAATCTTTCTTTTATGTCCCCATTTTTACTAACAAATCTCAAAATACAAGTAAGTTGGTCTACTTGGGATATGTTAGGTGTAGAGTCCACAATTATCGAACAGTAAATTGCTTCCTTGAAGTTCAGCTATTAGATGTTTCTTAACTGCATCACCCATGAAACTTATGAATTTGTCACATATCGTGTGAGATAAATAATTGACATTTCAACTCCCTGGATTGCTAAATTTTTCCAAATGCAATTTTAGAAAACTGTCAAATTCTGCCAAATAATCAATGCAACTCAAGAAATGTCCTTTTCGATTGGAAGTTGTATCTTCTCTGTGGCCACGAAACGCTATTCCTAAACTCGCCAACAATATTACTGTCGCAATGACTCACTGTAAAACAGCTCGCCAATACTTTTGTTTCCGTGTCAACCTGCTGTCCTAAATGAGTATTTATACGTCCAGAAATAGACAAGCGTTTTTGTAGAGTCACCATAGATTTGATATGGTTCTGTGAAGTTTCGTGACCACTTAAGTTTCTTGCTAAATTTTTCCAATCACTAAATCCTGTTGAAAATTTCGTGTACGTATTAGAAAACATTTTACACACATAACAATAAATGAACTTACTTGTTGCTGGATATACTAACCATTGGCGAAATTCTTTTGTGCCATTTGCTTTAATAAAATAAAAATTCGTTTCAGAAACATTCTTGTAATAGATTCGATTTCTGTCTCCGTATTTTACTTTAAGACTTGTAATATTCCCAATATTACAAGGCTTATTTATCAAATAATGTTCACTCATTTTATATGATAAATTTGGTGGCCACATTGCAACGTCACTGGGAAACAAACACTCGTCTCTATGTTCACCACAGTCAGAATCAGCTATTTTATTTTGTTGCTTAAAATTACAAATTGTTTATTCTTGTGTTCCATTCTTAGATCGCTCATTAATTTCTTCGAATTCACATTCTGCTTCGGCTAGCTCATCGGTTTTTTCTTGTGCATATTCTGTTTTAGTTTGTTCGTCTGTCTTTTTAGGCTTGCATTCTATTTAATTTCGCTCACCAATTTCTTTGAATTCATTTTCGCTTGCTCAGTTTTTTCTTATGCACATTTTATTTCAGTACACTCATCGACCTTTTCAAATTCGCATTGTATTTCAACTCGCTCATTAATGTGTTCCAATTTATATTCCACTTCTGATTGCTCATCATTTTTTTCATGTGCATATTCAATTTCAATTAGCTCATTGGTTATTTTAGGTACACATGCAGTATCAGGTTGCTCAACTGCCTTTTCTGACTCGTTTTTCAAACGTTATAATGAATTTATTGAGTGAATTTCGATGTCGTTCAACATATTCTTTTTACTTTTTGCGTTTCCAAGCACCCGATTCAAACTTTCTTTTCGGTGGCATGGCTAATACGTTTTTAAAAATTAGTCGCATAAAAAATATTAGCTGGACTTAATACCCGCTCCTCTGCTTCCAACGACGACGATAGCAAACCTCCGAGGAGGGGAAAGGTCATGTGGTACCAAGGGGGGGGGGAACGAAGAGAGGGTCGAAGAGGAAGTGAACGAGACAGAAAATACTTGATTCATTTTCATGTTTTTTTAATTATTATTATTATTATTTTAATCCTTTCATGTAAATAATATGATAATCTAGAATTGGATTGTTTCATGTAATCATTTCTACACAATCATCTCGATTGAAATATATACATATCCGGTGTAGAAATTATTACAGTGAACAATCAATGCATATTATATTATACATATCATTTTAGAGCTAAATTTTGAGGCCCCTTAATTTATGAGGCTCGAGGCCCGAGGCGCGCGCCTCATGCGCCTGTTCGGAAATCCGCCACTGATCTGGAATGGTATATATTTCACTCTCCGACCTTTAACTCCATACCGGGGGAAAGAAACTTCACTCTCAATCAATTAAAGGGGCCTATAGAGGACAGATCTTTTCTAGGATTGGGTCTCGAAACTGTAATCTCTGGTCCCGAAATGAAATCTGATTCGAGGTCAAAATGACCCTGGATTTGCTAGTTAGTCGCAAATAGTTGTTCCTATTGTCACAGATTAACATGAATTCAAAAGTTAATTTCAGTTATCTGAGCATTTGAGATCAATTTATTTGGGAAAATGTCTTCATATCCCAATTGTTGCACAAAATCCAAATAAAGTTGTTTATTATAACACGCCATTTTTGTAATAAAATATATTACATACGTAAAAGGGCCTCCCCGCTCTCCCAAGGGGATGCCTTTGATACTGAATGAGAAAATGCTTACGTTTATAACGAAGGTTAAATGGAAAACAAATTTAAAATGTATAACAGCAGAGCAACATAATAATACTCCATTATAAATCGTAGGTTACAAGTCTAGTACAAATAGAAAATTGCAACTCAATGATTACTCCAATGATTTGTCAATGACGGTGTTCAGATGACTTCGTGTTTTAAGATTTTACCATGAGTTTATTTAGCATGTTTCTGCTATTCATGCGACTGCACTGTACTGCTATTTTATGCCTATATTCATTTCTTTGAATCCGATGAGCACATTTTATCTGATATATCATTTTCAGCTGATTTATTGACAAACACCCACTTGTGACGTTCCCTCTTTCCTCTAATGTTCCGCCAGCCATTGTTTATTACAAAACTTATTTTCTGGAATTAGACTAAAACTAGAGCTTTGGTATGCAGGACAAAAAAAAAGGCAGGAACCTTCGTTTTGCGGGTTGATCTATTATCAAAAAAATCACCCTTAACCGGCCATAGTAATCGTAATGAACTGAATGACAAATTCACCTGGTCAAATAGAATAGGGTTCAGATGTTGATGCAAAATAACTCGCAATAAGAATAACCTACTGAGGTGCAACATCAGGAGGTAGTTTGCTCGCAACCTCAGTTAGGTTTTCTCACATAAAGATGCAACCCTAATCGAGAATGAATCTAAAAAAAGTACATATTTATTATACCCTCCAAGTAAGCGAGAATCTGCTTAAGGTTTCACATCAACTTCTTTTTCCCATATTGATATAACTTCTAATGGGATAGAACTATTCTAAAACATTTTTTAATTCACTGTGTTGTTTCATTTTATCCCAATTATTTTTCTTTAAAATGTTAGTTTAATATTCCAACAAAAAACACTCCCCCCCCAAAAAAAAAACCCACGACTTTTTCTAATGTAATTTTAAAAACAAACTTTTATAATCATCCCATTTTTTTCATTTATTTGGAAAAAAATTATAACTTTAAAACCTACCCTCTAAATTAGTTATCACAGATAGCATTCGCCGACAAGAACAATTCATTATAGAAACACGAAATTTCCCAATTCTTCATCGATCATTCCACGGACGCGTCGTTATATTGAAGCTTCTTTGTAACCAATTATAAGGAACATTGTAGCAAATTATGAGTTATTTTTATAGGATAAAATTAGGGCTTTTGATGATAATAATAGAATCTTCTGTACTGACCAGGTCCAAGATTGACGTCCGACTAGTTATCGATCCAGAATGAAAGGAGACATAATAAATCTGCCAACGGTTATGACTTTTTTAATCATCCGGTATATTGTAAAAAATTCTGCTCCATGCGCAAGATTAGGTTTACAGATGGAGCAAAAAATTTCTTAGCCAATAAAAAAAAAACTGTTTAATGCAGCGCTTTCCTTTTCAGCCCTAAGATCGAACTCTCCTTTACCAATTGTTGTAGCGTTGATTTCAAATGATTTTTATTATCTTCGGTCTATTCTTTCTTTCTGTATATTCCAAACTTACAGGGACATATGGTGACAAATGAGACGTTCATTGTTATGAATTTGAAAATAGTCCAGGTTTCTCAAAATGTCTTGAATTTTATTTATAAAATAACATCAAAGTTCTTCAAAATTAGATTTAATTATGGAATTGATTTTTAAAAAAAAGTTGCATAAGGATGCTTGTTTTCACTCCTTTTCCACCTTATTTTATTAGGAGCCAGAGGCTCTTGATTAGTTATTGCACTCTTATAAAATGTTAATTATTTTTCGTCAATAAAAGTTTCATATTTAAAATGAAGTATTTTTTAAAAATTTCCTTCAAAGGGAATTTTCCTCTATGTTTTGAAGTAACCGGAGTAAATTCGCTATTTTAATGAGATCAATTTACGTGAACATATAAAAGGAATAGCAAAATACAATATGGATGCTTCATTTTTCTTTTTTTAAAGGTACTGTTTCGCTAAAGCTAAATTTTTTTCAACTATATAATAGCTTTTATTTTCTTTTCCTTTTTTGATTTTCAGTATTTCTCCTGCATGTAATCTACATACTATAGAAATCCGAGTCTCGTTATTTAAGTTCACCAGTGACTGGCATGCAGCTTTCCGTTTGGACCACATCAGTCACCGAATGATCGAGAATATTATCTCCTTTCGTATATCGTCAATCACCGATGACTGATTTCGTACTTTTCGTTCAGGCCACATCAAACACCATTGACTCACAGGATAATTCTCATTCAGGCCGCGTTAGTCCTTGTTGACTGATGACATGTAGTTAAAAAAATCATTTGCTTTGAAAAGAAAAACTTGATTCTGAAAATCACAAAATAATGCCAGGCTAGATGAAAAGGATGCAAAAATAGATTCGACTCCCAATATATCAGCTATCAGGGAAGGGATTAAAAAGGATATCAAAATTAGAAAAGTTTATTATCCTTTGGTAAATACATTAAATTGTGATAACGACCATATTTCATTGACAAGTCATTGGGCCCACGATGGTGTGTACTCCTGGAAAGGCTTGCGACCCTTTAGGTTCCTCCAACCCTTCTCAGAGTGGTGAAGAGTACTGGCTGATAAGGCATGTCTAAAATTTTTAAGATATATATATAGAAAAGTATTTCAGAAAACAACTTTGACTTTTCATTTTTTTTCAAAATAATAAAAATAAGAATAAATTAGTTCCATCTCTTTTTGCTTTCTTAACGCTTACTCTAATAGAGTATTTTTTTTTAACCATACAAATACTTTAATTCGTAAAAAATGATGTACGTAGAATTATTTTGCAACCGCAATCTAGTCGAAAGCTGAAAAAGCACCAATTTTTTTTTAAACCTTCGTTTACAATTCGAACTAATTTTAAGAATGTTTAGTTATCTTTCAGTTTCACCCACCGAGGGTCATCTCATAAGTGAAGATGAAAAGCTTCTGATATGGTGGTTAGTTCTCGTCTTCCCTCTGGTAGGTGGAAAAAAGGTGTGGGGGTATACTATCCTCTGCTGATAATGGAACGTATCTCCCACTGGAAGGGTTGCACCGCGGCCGGTTATGCCCCTTAGGACTCAACCTCAGTTTTCTCCAATATTGATGAGGCTGTTCGGTCAATCCAATTTATCCGTGTGCTTTAGGGTGGGCCAATACAGTTAATGTATGATTTTGTTTCAGATCACACTAGTCAAATCTCTTTAATAACCAAGACAATTTCTAGTCAAATTTCAGGATTCTTTAACCATAAAAAACAATAGTGTAACATTGAAAGTGTTTGAATTGTATGTATTTAACGTTGGGGGGTTAGAATGTTGATAGAACTGCCAAGTTCCGTATTTCTGTAAAATAGGTCAGCATTTCGCGCCCAAGTGGCTGAGAAAATACTAACCTCCTTTTTAATTGCATTTTTTATTAGATAACTTTTAACACTTTTCTTTGCATTTTATTCCATTTCAGAGGTTTCAGAATTTCCACAAACCATTTATTTAACATCTTATCTGAATTATAGAAACATTTTCAATGTGATTATACTGCACACATAATTGCGCATAGATTCCGACCTTAGATAAAGCCACATATACATCTGTACTTATTGTTTTGAAGATGATCTAAATAATTTTTTGTGACGATGCATAATTGCAAAATTTGGGACTTCAATAAACAAAAGACAAAAGTCCATTTCTAAGTGTAAAAGTTCAAAGAATTTTAATTCCATTTGCCACTTTTTACAAGCGAGGGGTGGGAGGCGCCAATTACAATTGAGAATTTGCTTCCAACGGTTCCTTTGAAAACGCGAGTCACAACACTGCGAAATGTTTTGTCATTGGAAGTCACATAATTAGAAGGTCAATGCGTTTTCAGCTATCTATAAATAAACAGATCTCATTTGGCAAGCCCGGGGGAGTGTCTCCAGTACACCTGTTCGACCTATTTGTTTGCCGATGAAAATAACCTTCGGGTGATCGACACCCCCTGATCTGGATGAGAGGAATTCATTTGAGGGCGGTAAAATTAGCAGCTTGCATTGCAGTTCTGCCAACTTCTGCAACTCGCAATCTGTTGAGGATCGGGTGGTACGTCCAATTCATTGGCAGCTCAGAACCAGAAAAAGTCTTTTCAGCACCTGGACCACCAAGAAGAAATCGGGACATCTTTTTTTAAAAAATTTCAATTTTTAACCCACTGTAAGCAGATTTTGTAATAATATCCGTCTACTACTGAAATGATCTAATGATTCTGCTCACATAACTATAAGCTCTTTTCTCTTTTGGAAAGTTTTTTTTTTTTTTTTTTTTTGGAACTTAGTGGAATAAGACTAACTCTTTAGTTAAACTTTTACTAACTCTTTAAGAAATGTATGGTAAATTCAGATGGTGAAATGCGTATTAATAATAAATAATATCGGAACACATAATATACATTGTAATTGTATAGATACAGAAAAAAATCCTGTGAAAATGGTACGCCCAAAACTCCCTCTGATACTCTCCAATAACGATTTTACATCTTGCACGACACTGGCGTACAACAGATGCAAAATATAAATCTTTGACTTGAATTGAGCATTTTTACTCACTCTATCATGTGATTCTTGGCAAGTTTTTTGGGTGATTATTCGCTCGTGGCAGTTAATGGTATATGAAAATCGAATTTCTGGTTTAGACACGTTTTTATGAGCCGATTAAATCCAAAATTTGACGCAGACAATTACAGCTACAAGATGTTATTTAAAAAAGTTTTAATAGCATTTAATATAATTTTTAAAGAAATATTATTTCAAAACTTTAATTTTAATATTTAATATATAATTATATTTAATATAATTTTTAAAAATATATTTTTAAAAATTATATTTAATATATTAGCAGTGTATTAAATAATAATAAGGGTGTGTTTTTTTTTTGTCATAGAATAACAATTTCAATCCTTATTCGTAATTAAGTTTTTTTAACATTATGAATATTTTTTAACATCAATCGTAGGGAGGTTTTCACCACTTTAGATAAAAGTACTAGAAGTACTGACATTGCAAATTATGATATTAATTTTTGATGATATCGATGAGAAATCTTTGGTAAGATCTTATCACTGATTTTCCGACCAGTCCGAAGGCACGCGGATAAACCGTAAAACTGAATGACTGGATCGCCACAACAGCAACACTGGTGGGAACAGTGGTTGAGTCCTAAGAGTCATCACCGACCACGGTACAACCCTTCCCTTAGAAAGTAGGTCCCATAATCAATGGGAGGAGTTGGACATCCACCTATTTGTATACCTTTCAGGGTGGAGAGATTCAACCACCATGCCGGATGCGTCTCATCCTTTTTTCGAGGTGCTTCCCGCGAAAAAGTAATACTCTTTACTTAAAAAAAAAAAAACGCTTGAAGGGGGAATATTTTTAATACTACGCAATTGCTATCAGTTTCTGAAAATGCTTGCATAAAATAGCAAAACAACTGCCCAAAAAGGAATTCTACAACCGCCAATAATTCTGAATCCATATGAATTACGCTATCGATTAACCACAACACACGATTACCCTAAGAGAAGAAATAAAAAAATACCTCCGAACCAAATAATAAACGCCAATTCTTATTCCATTTTGTCATTTGATAAGAACAATTATTCAGTCAAAACTAGTTTCGTCTGCCAGAGATTAAGATTCTATAGTATATAGACGTTGTTTCCGAAGATTGTTTCTACCTGCGTTTGTGGCAGGTAGAAAAGTTAGAAAGAAACATAAATAAAGAATTTTCGATGGATATCGGAGGTCTCTTTTTTATTTATTTATTTTTATGCGCCAAGTAGTTTATTTTTGTTGGCGACCGTTCAAGGGGGTGGAAGAATTGAAAGTGATGATCCTTGTTCGAATGTTATCGTCTGCCATTTAACTTCTTGGCGCATATTTTTTTTTCTCCCTCTTTCTCTCTCTCTCTCTATCTGGATCGTTTGGAGTCAACAGCAGAGGTATTTTTACTGGCTGTACGGTAAACCAGCTTCGAAAATAAACCAGAGATACGTTTCGATTGCTTTTATTTTTTAATACAACAGATTGTTCTGCCGTTCTTCACACATAGCATCCTCCAAAGGTGGGTGTTTATTAGGCTTAAAAGTTTAAGATTAACGTTTGTCTCGTTCAAGTTTTATGACTGTGTAAAGATTAAAATCGATCTTTTTTCAATTCATTTTCGATTTTACAAGTGTTTCTGTAGTTGTAATGGAATTTCCAATTATTAACTTTTTATCAATTTTACCGATTTACTTTCACCTCCTCTTCTTTACTAATTCCTTTATTACGAAACTGAGACTCGGACTTTTTATTTTCTTCTTCTATTGGTGATGATGATGATTTAAATCAAATAGAAGGCAGTAAGAATCGGTTGAATACTTAAATTACCATTTTTTTCTCTATGTTCGTAATCAGAAAATACTTTGCTTTTATATTTTTACTTTATTCGAACACTTAATTGTTCAATTTTTTAAAAATATGCATTAATATGAATGATAATATTATGTTATTGTATCCAACTTTTATAATAACTACTTAACCCTTTGTCTACTGAATTATACTAACGACATTTTTTTTAACCATTACTTCAGATTTGGTACATAATAAACGCAGGAAGAAGAAAAAATAAGAAGAAAAATTAAGAAGCGTCTTAGAACAAGGAACAGTGCATCGTTTGCTTAAAACATATCTACAATATTTTTCATAAGTGAATCAAAGAAATAGTTATCAAATAGAGCATTCGGAATGCTATTATTAGCATTTTATCTATATTTTAATAAAATAATTCGTTTTTAAACACTTCATGTTTCTAAAAGAATTTTTAACTGATTTTTTTTCTTTCCCTTCCTTTGTTCAAGATAATTTTTTAGTTAGCTTTTGCATTCTCGACAAAAATTCGCTATTATTATAAATTCAGAACTTATTATTCAGTTAATAATTAATCTAATACATTTTTGATTTCATTTCTTGTGTCACCAGCTGGTAGTCAGTTTGGAAACAATATATCGCAACAACAAAAAAGTAAAAATAAAGTAATAAAAGTCTGTTGTTTAGTAATATAACAAAAGTGCTATTTTAACAATAAAACTTAAGGCAAAGTAATAGCATTAAAAATTTAAAAAAGAAACTAATTTAATTTTAATGAATTAACTGCTATTTTAAATTTTCATAAACATTGGAGTAAGACAAATGTTTAGTTGCAAAATAGATCATTTAATGTTATTTCTTAAAATATTATTTCATTAAATAATGTTTCGGCTTTCACGTCTTAAATTTAAGGAGAAAAGTCCCAAAACTACCAATTAATAAGGACAGTCCAAGTTTTTCTTTCTGCCTGCATTGCCTTCTTCATAACTTACAGGCTGGTTGGTTGGGTGGTTGATTTAGTGCCGCAAGAGCCAAAAATTGGCCATACTGCGCCAATCATTTGGTTTAAGATGATACAACGTGAAGAGTTAAAAGTTTAAATAGATGAAGTGCATTAAAAATAATTCGGTAAAACAACGCTCCTCAGTTTCAAGATAAGTCAAATTGAGCTTTTAAGAGAATTTGAGCTCTATTCTCCTATATTTAGAGACAGCACCATATGAAAACTAAAGTCAGACATTGCCACGTACTCAGCGCCTAACTTTCTGAGATGTACGTACTTGTAGTGTTTCCTCCAGAATTTTCAAAATGTTCTCTTTTTTTCCACAGAAAATGCTTCTGTCACTTTTAATTTGTCGCAGTCAAATGAGACAGCGACGACAACAAGAAGCGGAAAAGAGAAAGCCAACAAATGAGTGAAGGGAATCCGTACATGAGCGTTGTTTTGCAATCAGAACTCGTTAGAAAAGGCGAACCCCTTAATCTTGTTGAGTTAAATCAGCCGCCGCGAAGCCCAATAAGTCGCCCTGCTTCGTTAACAATAATAATTGGCGGACTCCGAAATTTCATTGCTTTTTTGTTCTCCTCGCTAACTAGTTGAAGCCCTCGGTATTTGCATGGTAATAAAGTTTGCGAGTAGCTATGTAAAGAATTTACTAATAGACAGCATTTTTTAGAAGGAAATTTTGTCTTTTTAAAAATCTTTACTGAAAAAAAAAGCTCTGCTCTCTAATTATCGTTTCATTAAACGAGAAAAATAACAGCACAACACATTTGTTTGACGCTTGTTAATTTGACAGAAATTCTCAACCTAAGAATTCTTTATAACAAGTGCTTTTAAATTTGATTTCCGAATTCACATAGGTGAGCAGAGAAGGGAGTTAAGAAGGGAATATACGTTATATAGGCCTCGGGCGTCTGTTTTAAGAAGCTCTGCTAATAGCCTGAGTTTGGTCAGAACACGAGGATGAAAGCGATGTTAAGATAAGAAGGCGACAACAGCCCCTTTTTAGTGGTTGTCATTTCCATCTGTGTCTATTTGAATGTAAATGTCTTTTTTGTTGGTATAATTTCGAGATTTTGTCAGCTTCATTAATGCATGGATGTCGATATAACCCCCAAAAAGAAACATAAATAGGAGAATCGAGCAAATTCCTCACATTCTACCAAACTATTATCAATACTATCTTTTATCATTTGAGAACATGATTTTGTTTCAATTTCTAGGTTTTGAATAATTGAAGATCAAAATCCTGAATCAATGAACAAATCATAAATGAGAATATTTATTAACTTCTTTTAATAGCAAATATTTTTACGTGCTTTTACTAGCATTGCTTTATTATTATGAATGTTTCTTTAAAAGTAGATGCGTTTTCAAAAGTTGTCCTGCTTTAAGGATTGCCTTATTATTACGTATGATTTGACAATAAATGCTTTTTTAAAAGGTTGACATAAAAACATAAAACTATGACACCATAATTGTGCTCGGTCGAACTCCAGAACTTCCTGCTAGAAAAATTGAAAATGAAAATTGTGTACATATTATTACGTTTTTAGCGCAGCGGACTCGAATTGAATAAACTTACTTACAAACAAATTTATTTACAGCAATTTTACAGGTATTTACAGGATGACTTGAACAAAGTAAAACTTCAGATAAAAAACAGCCCAGCAGTCACTTGCTGCGTAAATACAAGCCTTACGCGCAATAACCACAGACTGCAAAACAGATATCGTATAGCACAGCAAACCACAGCGAGCTCAATAATACAACGTTAACAGCAAACGTAAACGCAGCTCACTAATAACAAGAGATAAAAGTAATCAGCTGACTGAACGAGTCGCTACTCTTCCGAAAGGAACTGCCAGAATGCAGCAACCCTTCCCTTATATAGCCGAACGAGTGAGCACGCGAAGCTTCAGAAAACACCGCGAGTGATCTACCAGATTATTCCTTTCGCCAAACTAACTCGGATGGCACCAAGCTTTTCGTCATATATATATATATATATATATATATATATATATATATATATATATATTGGCGAAATACTACTGACTTATCACGATATCTCCGAAACTATACACCCGACTGACTTGAAATTTTGCGTAGGGACTCTTTTCATGACGTAGACAAGCTGCTAAAAAATACTAAAAGTCCTCATGAAGTACATAGAGCAGCTGTTTAAAATACTTTCCTAATAACCTCCACTTAAATGAGACAACTGTTATTAAATACAACGAAAAAATATCAAATGTAGCGCTTAGGACTTCGAAGACTTTATCTGGCTTCAAATATAAAACAGATATTGACTATTCAAAGGATGTAATTGTGACTATCGGAAAAAAATTGCCCTATTTATGGTTCCGCGCTTTAAAATGAAATGAAGAACCTTTAGTAATTTGCTGTAGTGGTGATCAACACTAGATTCCTGCTACTAGGTCCTGTTGCAAGCAAAATAACAAATCCTTAAAAAAAATCTTGGAGGTGTTGTTTTTTTTTTTTTTTTGCCTTTGTGACGTAGGCAGTTTTGCTCGAACTCTTATATTGTGAAGTTCCAGGTTTGTTACCTTTGGAGAAAAAATAAATTTATTATGAGAAAAAAGAGGCAAGCTGTGGCAGCTTTTCCTGGAATAAAAAAAGATCCTGTTTTGAGTAGAGTGTATACTGTCAATCCCGGGAATGCTGAATGCTATCACTTACGCCTTCTTTTACATGAGATTCGTGGTCCTACTTCATTCAAAGCCTTGAAAACTCTAGAAGGAGTAGAGCATCCGACTTATCAGGCTGCTCTCAGAGCAATTGGATTATTGGGAGTGGGAAAAATGTCGGTAGCGCTGTAGCTTCGTTAGGGATCGGAGAAGCGTTGATTGGTGGAGGCAAGACGGCACACTCAGCTTTTAAACTACCTTTCGATTTTAATCACTCTGAGAATCTCATTAGTAATATCTAAAAACAAAGTGACATGACGCATGTACTCAGAGAAACAAAAATTTTAGTTTGGGATCAGTGTACTATGGCCCACAAGAAAGAAGTTGGGGCTCTCAACCTGACACTACAGGACTTTAGAGGGAGTAATCAATTGATGAGTAGATTAACAAATCTGGCTAACTGTTCTAACTAAGCTGGTGACTTTAGACAAACTTTACTTCTTGTTCCATGAGAGACACGCGCAGATTAAATTAAAGCATGTTTGAAAACTTAAATTTTATATCCTCAAATAAAAGTATTTTTTACAAGTTAATACGAAGGTCTCTCTTTAAAATGACTTGAGAGCAAAAGAATTTTCAGAATTATTGATGGAAATTGGAAACGGAAATAAAAAAAATTTAAGAAATGGTATTTATTGGAATTTATAAATTTCAGTGACATCTTGAAAGAAATCCAATGAGAGAAGATCTCTATGTCTAACTGATCTACAACAAAGGAACGCAATACAATAACAAAAGCAATTCAGCAAGACAGACAAATGTTCTCTGAATGGATTTTGTTCATAATTTGAAAATGTATACCACTGGTATTAAGCTTATGCACCAAATTTCAAAAATCATGTTTGACTTAGGAAAGTCAAACATGAAAATTTTTCACAATACCGAAATCAAAATTTTTTACGAATATAATGCTTTTTCTTCGTATAATTTGTTCCTGAAAATGTTAGAATTATTCACGGCATGATAACTGAATAAATTCAATGAAAAGGCAGTCTGGAATGATGCTCAGCGTCAAACCTTTATTACGGAATGAGCTATATATTCGAAATCTGATTTCTTCAAAGAGTTCATTGAATTCTACCAAAGATCAATTAGATATTTGAAACAATTTTCATTAATTATAGAGTGAATCCAGTTTGCTTACAACATCTCAATGCTCTCTAGAGAGCTTCTTGAAATATGAAGATACGGAGTCGACCAATATGGGAATTCAGGCAATCAAGCATCTTCACCTTTGTACAAAAATGTGAATAGGTAGGATGTCGCGCAGGCGCATTTCTATATGTACCTATTAATATATATAATTGCCCACTGACATCTGTAACATAAGATGGGCAGAAAAATATCCTGACTTTTATTTATCTGCGTCGTTATCAAATGAGGAGGGTCAAATTTTGGCATCTAAAAAAGAATACAAGTTTTTTTTTCAATGCGCAACTTACCGATGTGTGAACAAAGAAAAGCATGAATAAAAATCAAGGCTCCCAAGGTTCTCCATTTTATATTAATGTACATTTTTCATGCTAGATTATAGCAAAATTTAATGATTTGAACTTTGCAGCTTTTATTAATTGGTAACAATAAGAGTAAGCATATATATAACTTAAGTTAGAAGCTATTACTAATATTTTCTTTCAATTTTATTTTCATGATGTATTTGGCATTCCTTTTCCTTCTGTGGTTCATAATTTGCTTCAAACCAATTTTGGCAATCAGTTTTAATCTAATTATGCTTAACCTTATGGGTGAAGGATATTATTCTACAAAGGAACAAAACTTTCATTGATACTATATACGAGAGCTATCCAGAAAGTAGATTACGTTTTGGAATAAAAAAATAAACAAAGTATAGGAAACAAATTTTATTATATACAGATGAAAGCCACACTCAAATACTACTTTTCTACATAGTCATCATTTAAATTAAGGCATTTATCGTAGCAATGTACGAGCTTGGAAATTCCTTCGTCGAAAAATTCGGCCGCCTGCGCCTTCAACCACTTCGTTACCTCTTCTTGCAGATGTTCGCGAAATTTGTGGAAAACTCAAAGGAAGTTCCGTTATTGTGAACTTTCGATTTTCACGGACTTTTTCGACAAGTTCGGCAGTCACTATGCTGGGTCTCCCACTTCGATCTTCGTCGTGAACATTGGTTCGGCCATTTTTAAATCTTATGACCCACTCCACCTTCAGTGATAATGTTGTCCCCATACACTTCACAAAGCTGCCGATAGATTTCTATCGGTTTACAGTTTTTTGCAGTCAGAAACCTTATTACTGCACGCACCTCGCAGGATTTTCAATTAACGCAGACATTTCAAACCGTCACAGTATCTGAACGGAGCCCAGCACGAACCTCTCACTAGCACGGCTAGATGCCGACTGAGCTGCGCAACGCTCTGACCCCAAGATGGCCGCGTTAGCCCCGCCCCTAGCGGACACAGACGAAAACGTAATCTACTTTCTGGATGGCCCTCGTACTAACATTTAAATTGTTCGATAAATAAGGTTTTATTTTCGAATTTCTTAAACACAATGCCAATGTGCAAACGATTTTTTACAACTTTCTCTAACTAATGTATGATAATTATATCCGATCTGTTACTAATAAGATAACGGCTGACTCAGCCGTGCACAACTTCTGGTTCCTCCTAAAAAGACGAAAACCCATCCCTCTCCGCGACTTGTTAGAGCTAAAAGGGGTAGTTTATTTCAAGCTTGCGGCGCACGTGGTTTGAAGACTTATAGAGTTGTATTTGTTAAAATACGTTTTTATTTTTTGGACTACGTATAGCAAAAATAGGGTCATTGCGAAAAAAATTCATTTTCGAGATTTTATGCCTTTTCACGTAAATAGACTTCCCTAAGTTCGAAACACACATTTTTGGAGAATTTCTCTTCTCTTTGACAAAAATAACTCAAAAAAGCTTAAAGAAATTTGCTATACATTCTTTACACCAAATTGCAAATTCTTATCAAATTTTGAGGAAAATTCCTTCAGGTAAAGTACATTTGTCCGATTGTATGATTATAACTAAACACGAAAACTATAAAACGAAGAGAGTTAGATTTAAAAAGAAAACCCTCGATTTACAAGTTTAACTTCCAAAGCGTAGCCGCCAGTCAAATATTAAGACAAAACCAACAATCGGTTGACTGTCTGTCGGTCTGTACTTTCAGAAACATGTGAACGCGATAATTAAAGAACTTAATGACTAAAATATACTAAATATTTTGTGTCATCTAATGAGGTTCAGTCTCAAATTTTTATTTCAATCGATTGGGAAAAACAAAAATTCAATTGTTGGGTAATATTAGCCAAGTCAATGTTTAATCGCTAAAACAGACGACATGGATCACACGATTCTCGAAATTTACTCCAAAATTTAATATTTCGTAATCATGATATGCTAATGCGAGATGTTTTCTGGCATGCAAATTTAATGTGCGAGAAAGCTTTGAGGATACCACACTTGCTGGTTTAAAATGTTTTTCGTTTTTTTTAACAAATTAAAGCATTTTACTCCCGCTATTTTTATCATACTAATTATGCAGTTCTATCAATCCCATATTTATTGCACCAATGAATAACAAGAATTTTTTTTAAAAAAAAGTCTTCATGAAACCTATTTCAGAATTTTTCCAAAAATATATATCAAACATATATTGCGCTATCGATATATTTAAAAATATATATACATTATATGCTTATCAAAACAAAAATAATTTACAGGAGCATCATGTTTTCCTTCCAAATATTTCTTTAAGAAAAAAAGCTAAAGCATTTCACTATTAAATGAGAGCGCACTATTTTAATGCCATCTTTTCCCCTTCATCTATTCGATCCAAGACTGAGATTTAACGAACCAATTGAAAAATTATAAGATAAACCATTTTAAGAGGCATAATTAATCCTATTTATGAAATAACTAACGAGTTGACGACTTAAAATGGGAATTAACAAGAAAAGAGTTCGGTTCCAGCGTCTCATCCGCAGATCCCGCGAAAAAATCCGAATCGAGGAATGTGCGCATTCCTCTCCGAGTTTTTCTCCTTCCCTTCGTCGGTTTTTCATTTTCAAGATTCAACGAAGCATTTCCGAATCGAATCTGGTTCAGATAATGAACCGAAGATTCTGAATCGTTCTTCGTTATTATTACTACTACAGAAAAGAACCGAACAATCTTGGAGAAAAGAAAGACAATAATGAAAAGGACCCCGGCCACACAGATCCCAGTAATTTAATAAAGGTTTTTCTTTTCCGCGGAAATTCCGATAGGTTGTTTACAAGGAAATATGCTGGCGTAGTTGTAATAATAATAAAAATCTCTTGGTGGAAAAAAGAGAAGCAGCTAATAATAAAAACTAGCGGCGACTTTCGGTTTTTCATTAATTTTGGTACGAGAAGAAATTTCTTTAATTGAGTCAGCATACATAATAAGGTTCGACCTATAATAAAATAATTTGTAAAAACAGGCGATGCAACACTCTCTCTGATAATTAAATTATTTCTCTTTCCTTGTTTCGGGGATATAACGGAAATTCCAACTAGAGAATGGTAATAAAAAAATGAAGAAATATAATTATTTGCATCTAGATTCAAAGCAAACAAAAAACGTTTCAGATATATATCGGAAGATTTCTGCATTGATATTTGGAGGACGTAATTAGAAGTGGCACCATGGTGTTTGAGTTTTTTTTCCCAGAGAACAAAGGTTTTAGGAATTTATTTCGATGTTTTTCCGTGTGATATTTTCCCCGAAATATTGCCGGTGCGTAATAAGATCTAATGAATATTTAAACAAATAAAACGGATGCATCTGACGCATTTAGACGCTGATTGCTTCTGACTTCATTAATTATTTTTCTCGATTCTAGAATTAGTTTTTGATGAAGGCTAGAATAAGGCAATTAGAAACCAAGCAGTCAAATTGAAGATCAATTTATCTTCAGTTCCATAACTTAATTATATTTTGCTGGAAATTTAAAAGCGATTCGCTGATACAAAATGATTCGCAGAGGTTCTTTTTTCTCGGAAATTCTCTATTGGGGTTTCAAAGTATACTGCGATTTCAAATATTAATACATTTACTTTTTTCGTATTAATAAGTTTTGCTTTTCATTCTTAATGAGATTTCTGTTACCTTATGGGTTTTAATATAAAATTCATTTGTTAATAGCAACGTATAGACAAAATTTAGTTGCGAAAATCTATGGTTTCGTCTCAAATCCCAAAACAAGACAAAAGAGCCCTTCGAGCAGTACTCCGTTGTGCATCATCGTAATAATGTTACAGAAATGTGCAGTGGGTAATGAGAGCAACAGACTCAATAACGAATAAAGGTGCATTATTCTCAATGAAAAGAATACGAAACAAAAACGCAGGCTTGAAATACAAAAATTAACTCCAGAAGAATCCAATAATATAAACAAAGTGATAAATTGCAGATACACATCAATAAGCATCAACATCAAAAAGCATTCATAGAGAGCTTAATGCAGATCAACGAGACTTCACTCGTGCACAGTTCTCAACTGGCCGAATGCACTCGTGTGTGCTCGTTCACTTTCATAGCCCTCATGATGAGACATCGAACGAATCAAATATCGGAACTTGAATCCTAATAAAGAATACATCAAATTTTTAAAAAATATTTAATATCTTTGTTTTCGTCTGCAACTGGTAGTCAGGTTCGGTGTCGAGGCAGGGGTCGTTAATCGGATATCGATCCAGCAGCCATTCAAATACCTAAAATTTTCGTCCTTGCTGTAAGACTAATTACGCAAGGAGACAATATTAAAACATTATTTTTAAAAATATAAATATGTACTCTTGAAAAGGGAACAAAAAAAAGATATAATCGAAATTATAAAAATCACTTTATATAGTTTCCTTAATTCTAATTTATAAAGAAAAATAATCCTTTTTAATTACACCAATTTTGTAAAGCGTTTACTTCATTTTCATAAAGGTAATGTTTCTTAGTTATAAGCATTGCTACAACAGTTATCAGATTCCTCAAGTTTTCAACAAAATAATAGTGAAATCTAGTTTGTTTAAAAAATGAAAGAGGGAGAAAAAAAAGAGATTAAACAGTAGATCAAAGAATCTAAACTCGAAAGGGGCAAAAATACTCAAAATTACTGCTCTCATTTACCTGATGATATGAAAAATCAACCAGAACATGAAATCCGTCGGTGAATATAATAGAATCACAGTGCAAATTATTAATAATCTGAATAAAACTGAACACAAACGGTCAAGGATGGCTCATGACATTTTCCTAACTATTAATATTAAAATGTCAGATTTTTTGTATTTTCAACCAAGAATTCGACATTCGTACAAAAAAGAAGTGAAAATACAAAGAACTAATGAAATGAGAAAAAAAATTAGGTTAATTTATTCCCACTGCATGGATGCATTTTAATATGAATTATTCTTTTTATACGATTCATTTAATATGGGGAGCCTGGCAATTGAACGAACGCACGAATTGAATAACGAACATATATTTCAAATCTGGGATAAACTTTCAAAAATCAAGATTATTTCATACATTGTGGGATGTATGGTCACTAGCAGCTGCCATTTTTTCCGTTTCCATTTATTGCTAGCCTCATTTGACATCTTTCATTCGCCCAGGATATTGGCTTTCCTTGCTGTTAAACTATTTATGTAGAATACAAACTTTATTCTATTTAAGCGTTGAGGGTGAACATTTTTAAGTAACTTGTAATAGCAATTTGTTGGGAGAATCGACCTACTACAAATAACGGTTCGTCAAAATTCGAATGCATATATACAGCGAAATAAAAACTTTAAATAAGGAAGTAGAGATTTTAAGAAGTAAAAAATATTAACCATCTTTCTTTCAAAGCAGTTATGTGACCAATTTTATTGAGTGCAGACTTCATAAATACAAAATTTTTGGCTTCAGCTGCGATTAAATATCTCTAGATCACACCACAATCGTTGAAACTGGGATTTTTACTGATTTCTTCTTCGATCTCCATATTTTTGTTTGCAATAAATTCTTTTTTTTTCTGATAGGAAATGTTATTCTAAAGTTTTAAATCATTATTATGGCATTTTCTGAAAAAATATTAAGTTTATTGAATCCCAATTACAGTCATTGTTCATCTTGGTTTCTCGAGAGATGGATAGTTCCTTTCTTGGAATTCTATTGTATAAGCCGTGTTCGTAAAGAATCTTTCTAATGTTACTTGCACTTATATATTCTTTTGCCCTTCACAAAACTAATGCTGTTTAAAATGCATCGCTGGTTATCCTGCTCAATTCCAACTATAATGCATTCTCTTTGATTATCAAACAAAATTTATTTATGATCTCGACAAAATTCTGACTGTGTTATTGAAACAATAATTTAATGTGTTTTCATTTTTAAGTATCCATCCAACCCAATAAAATCCCTATCAAAGCCATTGGAGTGCTAAAAATTCAAATTTAAATCGAATTCGTGAGGCCAAATTCAATTTTGTAGTTGAAAGTGAACCAACAAAAAATTCAGTTACCATACATTCAAAAAGCTATGATGTCAATAAGGTGCAAACAACAGTGCGGACTGATATCAGTCATTCTATTACTGATTTATACTATTTCACCGAAAGAAGCCCATTAAATGGGGATGAGGAGCTACCGGTAAAGTTAGTTGCTTCTCATCATTCTGTTGGTGAGTAAAGGTGGGGTTCGAGTCGTCTCCTGTCAACGTTGGGATGTGCATCCTGCCGGAAGGGATGTACAGGAACAGATGATAGCCATTAAGACTCTTCAATATCCCCGCTTTTGCCGTGTTTCTTTTGATGCAAGATCTTATTTTAAATATTTTTAAATATTTAGCTTTACCCATATCAAATAGCTGCTTTATTAGAAAATGCATACTATTATCCTAAACTTCACGCTATTTCTATTCGAAAATAAATACCTACTATTACCTCACATTATTTCATATTTTTATCATTACCACAATTGTCATCCTTCAAGCAAGTTTCGATAAGTTGATGTTAGACTGGCACGAAAACCACATTATATCAAATCAATCTAAAAGGGTTTGATCTGTCCTACACTGGGTAAGTTTTAGAGCATATATCCTATTATAGTACCTCATTCAGTTTAGCGAACTTACAGGTCAATCAATCTGCATTTCATATATCATAGAAACAGAAGAAGAAACGTGATGATTGTTTTGACGGAGCTCCTGGACTCGGGGTCCTAAATTTCCAAGACATGACCGTTATTTTAGTAACTTTAAGTTGTTATTAATCTATATAATTTAATTCTCCCTAATACTGTTTATCTTTCATAAAAACAGTAATTTACTTAATCAACTACTCTTTATACTTGTTTTCAGAACAAAGAGTGAAAAGAATGGACAATTTCTATTTTTCTGTAATGATATAAAAAAGTTTCCTTTTTATGTGCATCATATCCGATTTCTGTTGCATGAAATATATTCCGCCATTAGACTACTTTGAAAGTGAGAATCATTGGTCTCTAATTTCTAAATGTAGCGTTAAGACGTATTTACTTGCATGCAATTATAAAATAAGCTATTTTAATCAAGTTTAAAATTGCTTAGTTCTAAGAAAAAAGAAAGATGAAAGTTTTTATACATCTTTTAGATGTGTATATTTAATTGCTTAGATAAATAAGACCAAACTAAGTTATAAGTTGAAATATATTTATAAAAAGTACTAATTTATGCGGCACAGAAATCACTCTTATTACATACAGTCTTATGGAAACAGTAAAATGTCAAATCATACAAAAGTTTCAGATTGTTCCATTGGAAGTTTTTACAGCTTCATTGAACTTAACATCGTTTAGGCAATTGATGGAAGAGCCAAAATACCAATAGAAATAACCTAGGGAGTAATCGTCGTGTTATCAAAAAGTCTATTCAGTCAGAGGAAGTTTCGCTTAGTTGTATTAACATCCCATTTTAAAGCAACACTAGGGCTATTTTGGGATGGATCTCGTCATTTTCAACAGTGGCCAGGCGACGAGGACTACATCTGAACTGTCAACCCCCTCCAAACTTCCACACCACACCAGTTGGAGGACGTTTGATCCTAGTGGATTTTGCGTGCTCCTGACCTGCTTACACGAGGGTCATTCGGGGGAATCGGGTCTCGAACACGATTCTCTCCGGTTCTGTAGGCACCGCGGCTTTCTTGAGCGAGAGAGAAAAAGATATAAAATAAAGCGAGAAATAGGCTTAAAACAGAAAGCTTAATCTATGGGCAAATGAAGCTTAACTGACTCTAGATGACTACTAAGCCTATGATTTAAATATAAAGATTAATTTTTTACATCCTCCAAGACACAATATCTCACGAAAACAGTCTTCATATTTTAAAAAAGTCTTAAGATTCAAAAAATTAGCTTTCTAATGATGTCGATTTCCTTTCCGTAGAATTTTCACTTTATTTTAACAATATTTTTTAATTCCATTTAATACGCAATTGATTTCATACCTTTATTTTAAAAATTTTATAATGAAATTAAAATTTATCAAAATATTCAATTGCTTGCATTTTCCAAGTATTAATTCCGAAGTAGTATTTTCACTTACGATTTAATTTCGTATTATCAGTTCTTTTTTTATTAGTATTATGATTTTAAAAAATTTTCAGTCGTATTAAATAACAGGGAGACTTTTAAAAAAAAATTTATGACATTTTATATGAATCCTTTAATAACACAAAGAATCCATCTGTGTGGGTAAACTAGTCACTAAAGATAGCTAAATCAATTGCATTTATGTTTTTCTGTCTCTTCAAATAACGAAGTGAAATTTTTTTAAATATGCATTCCTCTTCAATAATTAGTAGCTTAACAAGTCAATAATTTTGAGGAAGAAGCTGGTCCCCGATAACGGCTATTTTCAAATGTTTTGTTATGTTGGTATGGATTCATTCTACTGCTAAATAGTGAGAATGGAAATCAGTTGCGTGAGAAAATCCCCCGTTTCTCGAAATGAGATCGGTGCTTCACTACAACAGAGAATTCCTAATGGAACGACAGGCGGAGATTTGTTGACAATATTTCCAGCATACGGATGCAGGTGACACGATTTGTGACAGAAACCCCTATCTGCCCGAAGATGAGTCAAGTATTGGAGTGCATGTTTATTCGAATACTTCATTCATCTTCTAATTGGTCAAACAATAGCAAATAATTGTAAAGATTCGTTAAAATCCGTGAAAATAAATTTCAAATTAATAACATATTCTAATTATCGAGAAAGAAGCGAGCATCACAAATTCCTGTCATTAACTGATTAACATCTGCTGATGTATTAATAATAGTAATATTAAGTAGAATTTTATTCTTTACATTTTATAGAGCCTTGTTTGAAGTACGCTTAAAATCTGAAATTGTATAGAAAATATAATATAAAGCCTACTACTTGGATTGTTCTTTTTTTACCTAAACCTATATATTCAAAACACTCCTAATAGAATTCGCTCATTTACCTAGATGGATCATTGTATTAATCTTGCGTTCGGAATGGCGGAAGGAATCTAAGCATTTTACTATAGTTTTTCCGAGAAGTATAAAAAGAAGAAAATATTGTAATCGTGAAAAAATTCGAACTCGTGATTTTGAGGAATCTCCAAGGATCAGATTTCTTCGAGCCTGAAAAACACTGCATACGCGAATACATACACTGCATACCTAAAATAGGCCTATAGCTAGATGGAGGAAATTTGGTATGTAGACTTAATACCGAATTTGTAGATTTCTTTCAAATTTTAAACCAAACGCATACTGAAAAGTCCCGTGTATTCGACTCTGCAAGTGCAAGTACACGTGCTTTCTATAAAATGTAAAAAGCTAGATAAATGAAATTTAGTGCATATATGTAGCATCTAAAATGCAGATTCTTACTAAATTGTGAATAAAATCTGATTAGCCATCATCTAATCGTTATATTCTTATGCTCATAAATGCAATAACTCAAAAAACAACAACAATGATTTAAACAAATGAAATTTGGTAAGTGATCACGATGTTATTATTGTAGTTCCATATCAAATTTTGATTTCAATCAGTAGGAAAAAAAAGCCTCTAAAATACAAATTCGATATTTAGGTACTTGTGTATTAACCGCATGGAAAAGGTTTATAGCGAAAATATTGCGCAAGATCACTGGATAGCCTCATGTCAAAAATCAATATCTCATAGCCATTGTTAATCCATAAAATACAGGACATTCGTAATCTCATATAAAGTCCGAAATTTTAGATAGAAGGACAGGGGATAACACATTTATGCCAAGTTCCTCAGCATAAAATCCTCGTATGCGAGAGCATTTTGGCGAGAACACTCACAGTGGTTTTGATGGGACAACTCTATTTTTGACTCGAATGAGTTTTTTGGTCGCATATTTCATTTGTCTTAACAGCCGCTTTCGTGCGTCACGAAATGCGTCAATGAATGACTCCTTCCACTCATAAAGTGAAGGAAAAAATCATTCATTGAAGTTATAATTCGATTATAAAAAAATCACACGATGTCTATAAACGCCGCATGCACTATCTGCATTCTTAATTTAATTAGTTGAACAGCATTTTCACAAATGGGAGAAGTCATCTAATTATCTAATAAATGAATCAAAACAGTTAAGGGTTAACTTAGAATAATTTTATACAATTAAGAATTTTTTTAATCACCTTTGTGTGCTACTCCAACGCAAAATTTCGAAATGCCTCGTGTTAAACATACCAGTGCAAGGGGCGGTGGACGTGTTTAAAACTGGAATTCCCCATATAAGCTTTTTTCCTTTCATTGCTAGAAGAGGGTAGTTACGGTTCCGGAGGACTTCAGGTTCGATTTTTTTCTCTCCCATTTCATACCCGCTGGAGTGCTTAAATAATTTTCATGGCCATAAAAAAGAAGGAAATGGAATGTTGAAAAGGAGAATCGTTATTTTAAAGATTATTTACCATCCACCGAACGAATACGTTGCACCTTCGATGGATTAAACAAATACCACCTTTTTTGAAAGCTGGGTCTTCTATGCAATTAGCTTTCGAACTAGTGATCCTTCAGTTCATGAGTCTGGAATCCAATTATTTTTTGGATTATCACTTCGAAGCGCTTTTACCATTAAGGACAAATTCCGGAAGTTTTAATCCAAGATCAGATGACGATAACGATACCTGACCAGATGCAGCTGCGAATTCCCCCAAGAAACAAAAAGTTTGACTTACGATAACAGAATTTAATTGTAGCATTATTCACATTCAGTAGAATCACAATTTTTCGGCTCGCAATTATCCGGTTTCCGTACTATCCGGCCTATTTTTCTTTTATCGTAATTAAATGAGGAAGGCAAGGCTAACATTGACAACTTGCCAAGGCATTGAAAACAACCATCTGCTAACGTGTCGTAAGCAAAATACGTGCCAATTAAAGAACAATGTTCTGCTCGTTGTTCACTGCTTCGTCAGTGTGTGACGGACCTCAATTGTTGACGCTGTTCCTGATTATAACTGCGCAGTACATACTGTATTATGTTCTTAGGGTGTGCTTAATGTTTTTAAGTGTTCCATAGAGAAGCTTTGAAAATGGGTGATAGCTTAAAGAGGTTGCAGCGACTGTGGTAGCGAAATTATATAGCAACGAGACTCTGGCATGCGGCACCTTCTATGAATCATCGGGCCGCATTCGCATTCTACTCGGCTTCAGATAATTCAAGTGTTTAGTGCTCAATAATAAGTACGAAAATTCGTACGAACAACAGCATAAACATTTTGTCTTCCGTTATTGTTGGGCAAAGGAACGAACTCATAGAACTCCGGCCTGTCCGGACTTAGCCTTCCGGACGCTCGGGATGAGATAGTATTTGAAAGGAACACATCATAAACTTTTCATGTTTCAATTACTGTGGCTGAGATTCGTCTAACAAGCCACCATGATCTCAAAAAAATAATAAAAAAACTTTGATTTGCATGAAATTGTTCGCACTATGTTTATTTGGCATACAAAGTCGCAGAAAAATCTCGCGCATGAGTGTGCATAATATTGTGAGTGAAGTATAAAAGCAAGTATTTCAACAGCCAATTAAAAATAAATAAACGCCAATGGCGCCATTTTACATGACAATGCGGCTGCGTTCTAAACCGGAAATAATTTATTTTTATTCTCGTTTTTTATTAGGCTTCAAATGAGATGAAAAAAAATTAGTCAAACTTCCTTAATCACACGATAATTATTCTATAACTTAGAATGAAAAGAGGCATAAATTATGTACGAACTTTGGATGCCGTTGAATTATTAATTCCCTCGCTTTTTATTTAATTACAATTCGAAGTAGGAAAAGAAGAGGCGAAGCTGATTTCACTTCATTGCCATTTCTTCTTTTTTTTATTATTTTAATTATCGTCTGCTCTTTTCTTTCTCAAGAATGTTTCCGCTGCAAATATTAAAGAAAAAAGAATTCAGCAACAGCCTTTGGCGGTTTTAATCTTACAGAGATAGAATATATTATATATATATATACAAATCATCTCAACTCGAATGAGAGGAGAGAAAAATAACGATGATAAAAAAAACATTCGGCCTTTAATTCCCTCTTTTTCTGTGTACCTACATCGGACTGAAGAACAGTTGCCAATTTACTCTAATGAACCTAATTAGCTTTTATACTAAAAGAGGCCTGGGCTTTAACGGTTGTGTTTTTACCGCAGACGAAACCCACGCCGTCATTAGATGAGGAAACCGAACTCAAGAAATTAAGAAGACAGATACGATGGCAGCCTGCTTGGCTGCTTTATTAGTTTCGTTTATTTATTTAGTTGTTTCTCTTCTGTTTGGTTTTTTTTTCTTTCCTTTTTTCGCTTTGTGCTTGATATTTTTTTAGTTCCTCCCTCGGTATGTTTGATTCTTGTAATTAGTAGCATTGAACTTCATTACGCTGCTACTTTAACTAAAACTTTAATCAGTTGCCATGCCGATATGCACGTCTTTTTCGTTTATTGTGCAGCCTCCAAATCAAAGATAAAAAAGAAGGAAATAAATGTTGTATTTCTTTGATTAATATTTTGTGTTTACCGATTGCAGTATTTGCATGGAAATGACGTCGGCGGAAAGTAAACAAATTTTATGGAAGAAAGAAAATGAACGAGCTGAGCGAAATCAACCAATAATGACGATTGCTTGCCGGGCTCTTTATTAATTCATATTTGTTTAAGGTGGAATAATCAGGGTTTTTTTCCTTCTGATTATTCGATTCCATTATTTCTTTTAATTACGGAAAGATAATTTATTCATTTTGCAATGAAAATGAGTTGCATGATTGCAATGAAAGTCTAATTCTTTATCGAGTCTAATTCTTTATATATATATATATATATATATATATATATAATTAAAACTATGGATTCTTATGCAGGGAAATAATTTCACTGCCGAATTTTATTGTTCGTTTAGGGAAAGTATTGTTATAAAAAAACTCTAATTTCATTCTTTGACGAAACTATCTCCTTTTAAATTTTCCCGAATTCTTAAAACACATCTTTGGCGTTATGTCAGTTCGTCTCTCTGTGGCAAACTAAAAATATTTTGGGCCAGATGGATGAAATTTAGTAGAAAAGTGCAAATTTGGTGTGAAGATCAAATCAAATTTTAAGCAAAATCGATTATGAAGAAGTCTGTCTGTCAGGTTGTTCGGATATAAATTAACACGATAACTACAAAACAGAGATGTAGATGGTTAAAATTCGATGCACAGATTTATAATATAAACAACTAGCAAATTTTGTGCCAAATCTAACAATAGATTAACCTTCCGTCGGTCTGTACTCAAAAATGGAATGACTTAAATATATTGAAAAAAAACTGTTCAAGAATCACTTGATAGATTCAGTAAAATTGTGTATTCAAATATTCCGCTAAATACAGAGAAAGTTTTTCCCCAAAAAGGATGATATAATGTTTTTTATTAATATAAGGATAAAAGGATTAATAAAAAGGAAATTATATAAATGTATATGTAACTTTTGTATATTTACTAAAATCGAATTGTTCTGGAGAAAAAGATTACAGTTTCTTATTCTCCATTATAATATATGTATAAAAAATTTTAAAATGTAACAACTCTTAACCAATGATTATATTCAAAAATAAAACTTTTGTGAGTAATATATAAAATCATTTATGAAGTTTTGAAATCTTTTTCATTAATATTTACATTAACCAATAAAAAATCCAAATTTAGAGCCTTCAAAATCAAATCCACAGTTCATTGCATTCTGCATACCATAGAGAGCTCTCATTAAAAATTTCATTAATATATCTTGATTATTTCTTTGCGTATGACGATACTTGTAAGTAGAAATATGAAAAAAAAAATTCCTCAAAAAATGCATTTGAAGAATTTAAATGCTGAGAGCTAAGCATCCCTTACATGCCAATAGTTTACTACAATTATTGATTTGGAAAAAAAAATAAAGATATAACTGAAAACAAACGTACTTATTTCATTTCATTTCTTTTCTTTTGAAATTGCAAAATAAATAAATGAAAATACAAATTTTCATCCAAATTCTTGCTTTCAACATAATCGAATACCTTAATTCATGTTAAAAGTTAATATTTCGCAATTATTGTACACCAGTGACATACAAAGTGTTTTCTTGGATGTTCCCAAGAAAACACTTTGTATGTTAACCAATGTAGGTAACAAGGGAGAAAGTTTTGCTGTGACTACTTCCGCAGTTTAATATGAAATGGTAGCAATATTATGGCATTTCGATAAATATTGTTCTGGTAATTTTTTTCTGAAAAAATATATGTGAAAAAAGGGATAATTCAACAGATTTTAAAAAATTAATCGATATGACGTCACATGTGCATGAAAAATGTGATTGCTCATGTTATACATTTATAAATCCGTATCAATTAGTGAGGACCTGGCAGGAGCCTCTGACGGCTGCGAAACTAGAGGGTTTCGGGCTCGACACCTGTTCCGTAAGAGAACCGTCGTATAAGTGGGTCTGGTACACATTAAATTCGTCCGGACAAAAGCTCTCAAATTGGTGAGGTGTGAAAGCTTGGAGAAGGGGTGCCAACATAGGTATCAAGTATCGAAATTACGAGGGCAGTTTCAAAATAGCCTTAGTATTGCTTTAAATCGGAGAATAAATATAACTGAACAGAATCCGTATCAATCACCATATTTTATGCGCATTATGTAGCTTTACTTACGAATAAGTTATTTGGAGCCAAAGGTACAAATTGCTCAACGTTTTCCGTAAATAAAAATAGTTTTTAAAAAACAATCTCATTAGTCAACTGGAAAAGAAAAACATATATTTTATTTCTGTTTTCATTTTTAGTTTTTCTTAATTTATTATAAATATAAGGAGGCTTTACAATAAATATTTTCTTAAATTTACTATTAGGTATATGGAACCAGAATTTTGATTTATTAATATTCAATCTTAGCACTTATTAAAATAGTATATTATCATCGTGAACCTACGTGCGAGCCATTTTTTTTTTTTTTTTTTTTTTTTTTTTTTTTTTTTTTTTTTATCATCGTGAATTTTTGTTTTTTTTTTTTTTTTTTTTTTTTTTTTTTTTTTTGCATTTCAAGAAGTGCGAGAGTAATGCTTGCAAAACTGCGTCATCTTTTAGTTTTTGAATATTTTAATGCAAAAAGAAGCAAACAACTGCAATACCACAGCGTTCTATCATTAAGCTGGTCTAAATTATTAAAAGAATAGAATCGTATAATTCAAAGAGGTGTTTTTCATGCCTGCTGGACAGTATACGCATCCAATTTTAAATAAAATTCCTGATTATGTCAGTCAAGAAAACCTAACGTAATTTAGATTAACAATATGAATGGAATAAAATGATTCCGATGCGAGCGGAAAATGACATTGTGGATGGACTCGAGTCTTTATGCCTTCATGATGACGTAAATGAAAATAATAGATAAGTTTCAGGAACTATTATTTAATTACTTTTTAAGTTCCACATTTCACAAGACAAAACAAACACGAATATGAAAATACACGACACTCAATTAAGAATATAATTTAATAACGATCCCCTTTTCAAGAAAAATCTTGGGAAATATATTTTGATGTTAATAAGGTAACGCCAACTGTTGTATCGAAAAACAAGGTAATCAAGTTATGTAACTACTGTAATGTTATATAATTAAAAATTAATTTTAAAACCCATTTTAAAAAAATAATTGTGTGCTCTAATACAGGAGGAATTAAAGAACCAAAGAAAATACAAAGAAAAAAATACACAATTGCTCCAGTAAGCAACAAAATATGAGTAATAATTGCTTAATGTATGCGGACAATTTGAAATTTGAATAGACCCTAATTGTTTTATCATACATGCATTGACTCCAATGTTTATGTTATTTTGCTGTTATATGCCATTGTAAAAAAATTTTACAAACTATTACGAATTTCACGAATTAAAAACGTAATGTCAGCAACCCTGAAAAGTGAAACAATTTATATTTCATTTTTTCGGGAATTTTTTTATCCCTTCAAATTGTAAAAATCTCTTGAACCCTTTTATCCTATCGAATTTATTCGAATTCTTCAACTAAATTGAAAAGAGAAACGGTTTAGTTAAATTTATATTTAAAAAAATAAATCCTCATGATAAAAAAATAAAACTCAATATCGCAGATAATAATAATGATAAAAAGAACGGATATCTATAAATTTATTGATGATTTAAAAATTCGGAAATCATCTACGGCCAAAAACGTAAAAACAAAAAGCGGGTATAAAAAAATCAATCGATAATTTAATTTGAAAGATCGAAGAAATTTTCAAGAAAAGAACTTTATAATGCTCTATTGCCCTCAACAGCATATATGAAAATGAACGTTTTTTTTTTTCTTCCATTTAAGTTCACTGAAAATTCTTCAAAATACAGTGAAATAGAAACAGGTGGATGGGAAGAAAAACACAACCACGATCTTTCTGCGATACCATTTTTTTTTTTTTTACTCTTTCTATACTTCTCCCTCTTTAAAAAAAGCAGTGTCCAAAAAAATTACCCTATCAGGCAATGATGGAAACCATCATCAAATATCAACTGCTTATTCGGTCGGTGCACAATGGAACACCAAACGAGAAAATTCCCTGCAGGAAAAATAGGAGGGGGATGAAAGGGGTGTTTCAAAATACAACGGGTCGGTGATTTAAAAAGACGTATCCCAAACATTTGGCAGGTTAGAAATATACGGGAGGGGGAAGGGAGGTGATAGAGAGGAAGTGAAGAGAGTTTTAAAGAGTAGGATAAATCTATTCTACCGCAAAAAAGAAGAACAAAATGTCGTAGAGCGTGGTAGTAGCATTTTAAATTTCTCGCTCTCAAAAGATAGCTGGGGTGTGACAGCCACTTGAAAATATTCTCATTTTTCTGGGTTCGGAACTGATTGGTCTGTTTAGATTTCCGAATGGGTCTTTATATGTGCGCAAAGGATTAATTTCCCTCCAAGGACTGTCATACAGAAGAGATATCAAAGAAATGAAAGCGTTTCATTTTCTACTCTGCTTTACACTTTTTTAAGGGCTGCTGTTGCTTGGTAGGGTGGAGTAAGCATAATTGTCGAGCTTCGGAATAATTGAAGCTAAAAGAAAGTAGACCTGGTTGTTTGGAGATAAATATTTATCCTACGAATAAAAACAATAAGGATTGCTGACAACCGTTATGCAAATTGTACGCCTGAAAGAAATTGTGATATTAAACTTGGATGTATTTGTGTCGGAGAATTTACTGAAAAGACTCAAGTTAAGACTTTTTTTTGACAGGTATCATTATTAGATTTTTAAAAATATATCAATACATTCACGCAACTCTGCCATGAAACTAAGCTTTGTGTCAACAGCTGATTGATCTGGTGGTGGGGAGGTTAATCACTTTTAATCTCTTAAGGTGGTCATTTTAACCATAAGACATATGCGCATATCCTGGTAATGCAAACAAATGACAGAAAAATTGAACTGTGCTTAAACAAATTTTCCTTACGCTTTTTAAACAATTAAACAAAATAACAGTTTTATGCTGTCCACAACATCCCCCGTGTGTGCATGACCAGGAATGCAGCGAACACTCCGATTTCTATCGATTTTTTTTATAGTTATGAAACTAATTTTTGAAACATTTCAAATTTTTTTAAAAAAACTTTCGAGCAATACAAACTAAAAGGAGAATTTTTTTTTAATTTGGCCATTTTTTTAAAAAAATGTCTATTATTTTTAGTGAGGATGTTGTGTCCTCGTTACCACGGAAAGTGGTAGGAGATGCGTAAATTCAGAAAGTGAAGGCCTCTGAACACTCGAGGGTAGAAATCTTACTTCTAATTCATAAGAAGACTTGCACAACCCCTTTTTAAAAGGGAGGGGGGGACTTTCATACTCCTAACAGATAGAAATTTTGAATAACAACCATGCCCGTACCAGGATTCGAACTCGGGATGCCCGGATCACGGATAAGACGCACTACCCCAAAGCCAAAACATGATTTTTAGCTGTATATTTTATTTTTTCAATGAAATTTTACTTATTGTCATTATTATTCCATCACATATCAATACTACGATTTTCATCTCATATCAACACCAAGAAAAAAAATCTATTAACTGCATCAGCCAATTTAAAACTCATAGTGGACTAGATGCATCTTTGACAATGCCAAAGGAGTTTTAAAAAAAACTACTCAAAGCTAATTTTTTCGGTAGTTACTGTTAATTTCTAAAAAAATTATATAAAATTTAATCAAATACTGCTAGATGTAATCCCGTGGGAAAATAAATAAAAACATATTAGAAGCTTTTATTATATTTTACTAAACTGGAATGGCAGGACTCAAGAGATATAGATCGGTTCAATGTATAGAAAGATGCTTTTTTCACTGATAAACTAAGGCTTTCAGTATTAGCACCTACACCTTCACTAAAAAACATTCCTTATGCACCATAATTTTTGCGATTAAAGTTTTAGGAAAAATCAGTACAGTAGCTTGAACATAAACGGTGAAGAATGAGTTTTTATTTGTTTAGTTTGCATTTTAAATGCATATAAAATCGAAAAAAATAGGTTAGAATCTTTTTGTATCATCTCAAAAATCTTTTTGAAAATTTTATTTTTTATGAAGACAGAAGGACAGTAGTGTGGTTATGAAGGGTTCTCATAATCATCTTTTGACCCATATTTTCCTACCCAGTCCGTCCCTGCCTCGAGTCCAGGAGTCCGATTAAAGGGGTCTGCACGACATAGAAATATACCTCAAAACAGTAACGACAATGAAACGACATAAACTAAAGCACAATTAATATGATTACAATATATGCGATGCCATAGCTAGGTACGGTTTGCAGTGTGACCAAATGATCATATTAAAAATCAAGTGGGTCATTGAAACTAGAGGAAATAATTAGTTACAATGGAAACATCAGAGTTCTACATTCGGTTGTTTTAGGGGCATTTGATCTGAACCTATTCGACAATTATTCTCCGTTTATAAATCTGAGGAAGATAAGAAAAAAAAACCAAGAAAGAATCGACTCAACTAGAAGCGCTCGTCAGCTTAGGGGAAAACAACCTTTTAATAAACTTTATGCAACTGATATTCGTCGCCCGCTCCTGTATTTTCTGTTCCAAACAATAAAGCATACCAAGTTAAACCAATTTAATCCATTGACTAAATTTTTTTTCTAAATTTTTGGACGGATAAAAAAATCGTATAACAGTATAATTTTAGTTAAATTATGTTTTGTTTTGAAAATATATGCTATTTTTGAAAAAGGGTAACATTGTAAAATGATCAATAAATTCATTTCATTAAAAAAAGACTGTTTAATTAACGGTTACTTTATAGTAAAACGACTTAACTAGTCAGTAGCAGATTGTTTACTATAAATACCTTAGATAAAATTACATATTTATGCAAGGTATTTCATTATAATATAAAAACAAAAATATGTTTCAAATATTAGAATTCTGTTCCGTTCAGCATACAGAAGAATTTCAAATTTGTTCGATTCGCTTCATTTCATTTGTTATAAAGAAGTGAAACAAAAAAATTCTACGCACAATATTGGCCGATGTATATAAAATGAAGCTAAGTTCTTAGACGTATTAAATATACTTTTGGCGCCGAATAGTGTAAATAAAATTCCAAAATCTCACAAATGGGATCGTAAACAAAGAGACTCTACTTAATTTAGGTGCGCTTATCTACTTAGGAAAAAACAACCTCCCAGTGAAGTGATCTGTTCACTATTTATACAACTGGTATAGATTATCCTTTCACTTTATTTTTGTTTAAACAAAAAGCGCATACAAAGTTAAACAATCCGCCTAAGGCCATATGCATCACTGCCATATTTGATTGGTTTAAATCATGAATTGCAATTGTTCTTAAGATAAACTATATAAAATGAAAACTATTTAGCTTTAGTATCCAGTGATTTTTCTTATTGCAGGTCCTTTTATTTAATGACCACATACTTTTGTAGGTACCGCCAGGTTAATAAAATGGCATCATTTAGGAGCATAATATAATGGCAAGGATAATATGAAAATAAAGCAAAATAAAGCCCTTTTAATAAGTCCCAAAAAGTAATAAAAATGGCAACATTATAATTGCGAACAAAAAACAAATTGTAGGTTACTCTTTTCTATAATCAATTTTTATCCATCGAGCAAGGCAAGAAATAGAGGATCATTTTTTACGCCACTTCCTTATTCTTTATTTAAAAAAATACCAAAATGGAACCCGGGTTTATTCCTTAGAATATCATATTCACCCATAGTATACAAATTAGACACAAGTTCCCAAAAACACAACTAGTAACTGTGTCCATTCTAAACAGTTTATGAATTCACAAAATAAATCGAATGCTCCATTTCTTAGTAGGAAGAATATATTTATAGCAAGGGGATTGTTAGCATTCAGCAAACCCATTTGGAGGACGAGTCATCTCTTCCATAGCAATGAATGCTGAGAATCTGGAATACAACGGATTTCATTTCCCCAAATAGATGACCTTCAATTCCGATCGTAAAATTTGATCAAGAGTTTTGATATTTTTTTTATTGCCAACAGCGATTGCAATTTAATCGCTGTTGAGCTCAGAGAGAACGAATCCTTTTTGTGAGGAATATGTTTTGAGACAATCGTACACAAGAGATGACACGGTCGAAAATGACAACTCCCCACCACCACCACCTGGAAATTTGCAAATGAGCATGAATTGATAATTTAATATCCATATCGGTTAATATGCAAATAATTTGATTATTTGCTTTATCCTTTAGGGCGAACTCATTTTGGTCACTAACATTTCAAAGAGGGTCAGAATAGTTGATATTTGAATGACTTTTCTAATTTCTGTTAAAACAAGGCAAATTTCTGAAGGTTGTGGATTGGATACCAACGGAAATCAGCCATTGTGCAAGTAAAAATCATATCGAATAATCAATTAGGAGCGCAGATTAGTCATAATTAGCCAAATGAAAATTGGGTTTCGAATTCAAAAAACTCGTTGCATCATAAAATATGCGCCAAAATAAAAGAATGATGGTATGAAAGTATTGCATTTCACAGTTAATACGCCCCTATCATACAATTCCTTGAAAGGTAATAAAATATTGGGGGAAAAAAGAAACCAGTAGTTAGCAAATAATTGAATTGAGCATTCAAAGTAAAATATTAAAAATATAGCAAACAATAATACGGTTAAAGAGCAAAAAAAAAAATCAATAATGCAGGCTATCTTTGGTTATTAGCTTTTTCTTCGAAAATATTGTTTCCATTTTATTTAAAAGGTTTAGATATAATTTCATGTCAGACATTAAAACGATGCTATTTTCTTTGTGACATTCAGTGCGTATATGACTCTCTCCAAGGAAAGCATTATAAGATAGTTCTGATAAAAATGTAAATAGTATCTGATAAATCTATTTTCTAAACTTCAAGTAATAGTTGTTACAGAATATTTCGTCTTTCGCTTTCAAACAATGAAAGAAAATCTTTGTTTGAAACTATTTGAATTTTAGAGCTATAATGTATCTTCTGTTAGAAATTAGGACAAAAAAAAATCTTCAAAATTCAGAAAAAAAATTGATTGAATATTAAACTGGTACCATTAAAAAGGCAATTTTTAAAATTTGAAATGATATAAAATTTAGTTTTGTGTAATAGTATTTTCGGAATTTATGAGAAAAAAATTATTATAGAAAATTCAATTTAATTTTTATTTCATTAAAATGTAACAAACATTTTGAAAAAATCTCTCCGAAACGCATACTTTATTATATCTATCTATCTATCTATCTATCTATCTATCTATCTATCTATCTAT
>JAOUZG010029335.1:749877-772772 GCA_026289955.1 Argiope argentata
ATATATAGTTATGTGGAGTTTTAAATAGTTTGGTGTTTTTATACGAACCACTTTAACTTAGATTTTGTTTTTTCCCCACAATGATATAATTATGATGGTACAAAAGGACTTATCAACTATCTTTGTACGTACACATCTAAAATATGTGATGACCAAGATAATTTTTGTGTTATGTAATGACTTATATTGACCACCCGGCCTTATAATTTTGATAATTTTAAGGAAACGCTCGTATTTTTTGCTAACGTATTTTTAAACCTTTCGCGCTGTTGTGCATTCTCTAGGATGGGTTTAATTCGGCAAAATAGGCCTGAGGGGAAATGTGAAAGGTGGAGATATTTACATTTAACAATAATAAATTCCTGAACTGTGCGCTTATCTCCGCGTTTCACCCCTAATTGTGATAGAATCGCCGGAAAATGGTTGTCTCGGTTACCGAAACGAATAGTCTGTGCATGAAAGTAGTTTTGGCCATAAAACATCGACGAACGCGAAAGGTTTGAGATAGTGCATGAGCCGTCTTAATCGGCGAGATTTTGTTTCCGGTCAAGATTCTGGTGTTATAGATGGACGATATTATAACGACATCGCTGATCTGTTTAAGAACATGGCCAGATTTACCGATGAATATATGGAGCTGCAATCCGTGTCACAGCAAAAAGATGCGGAAGAGATTTCGCCAGGCGACCCAACCGAACCACAACCTTCAATGAGATAAGGAACATGCAGAAAGCATGGGAAATCATTGCATTTTATGTTGGGAAGCGCCTCTCTGATAAGGCAGTAAATGCGCACGCTTCAAACTTTTAACGACAATATCGTGTCTCATTTTCACCAAATGCTGATGTGTAGTGCATTTGCTTCGAACATTTTCTTGTAAAAAAGTTATGCATTGTAAATAATAATTTATAATGTTTCAAATTTGTTTGAGTATTATTTTCTTATTGGACCGCATTGGTATATTTTACATGGTTTCCTATGGAACAAAATGGTTTCAATTGACTGGTGTTCAGCAGGTCAGATGTGAGACAAAATACGCTCGATTCCACTTAATGTATTTCCAGATACAATGACTCCTTAAACATACTCAAACTCATAATGTTTTTGATACATTTTTGATTTACTCACTCTCTTATCTCTTTTATTGTTTTTCATTTAGTCACAAACTTTCGATGGTACTTTTGCTTCTACTCGGACACTTTGATTCATTAGTTTACAAAACCCAATCAATATATATATCTCCGTCACAAAGCCGACTGAATCTGCAACTCGCATACATTCGCGTTTTTACTACAAACAACATTCAACACTCGGGCCTTTCAATTTCCAACTTCGGAAAATCATTACTCGCATCATTGGCCGAAAATTTTGGTTTGAATTTACTTAGTTACGAAACAAGCGGTTAACGAAAACTAAATCGCTGTATCTGACCCGTTTCGGTGACATTTTGGCAACAAAGAAAGGATTTATGCGAATCTTTTTTGTATTTGTGGTGCCTTCTACTTTGAACAGTCGTTAAATGTCAAAAAACAAAATGTTACTTAAGTTGATTATATGTTAGCTTCTAGATTATTTTTTACATACTTCGATCGCTGGTTTTTATTAAATTACTATAATTTTTTTAAGCATCGAATCAAAAATTATTTAAAAAAAAATCTCTACTATTCGACATTTATCGATACTAATTGTAAGCATTATTTTTATCATTGTATAAATTTTTAGAAGTTGGTATGGAAAAAATCATTTAAGCGTGAAATGAAAATATTGCTTTGAATATAAAGAACTTTAATATTATATAATGATTATATACCCCCCTTTAAAGGGATAACGTTTTTCTTTAAAATAAACAAAAGTTATTTATCCTCTTTAATATAATTCAACGATTACTTTATTGAGACATATCTATCATAAATGTGTCACAATAAAAAAATAGATGAATACAACGTGATCTGTACTTATAAAACAGCTTTCTTTGTGTGTGTTTGTGTATGTATGTGTGTGTTTGTGTATGTATGTGTGTGTTTGGGCTGTACAGGCCAGACCGTTTGCACTAGAGCCTTCAAATTTAGTATACGCATACCTTGGAGGTTAAAAATGTACACTTTGGTGCGATTTTTTTACATTTTTAATTGGTGTCTTAATTAGTTAAAAAGAAAGTGATATTTCAACGTGTGTGTTTTTCTATAGCTTCTGAAAATATTGCTGTACAATTTTTTACATCACATTGAAGTTCCAAAAATGATCTTTTCCATGATATCAGTGTTTTGACCTAACAATTCAATTTCTATTTTTAATAAATTTTTAAAAATATAGAAAATTTAGAAATATTTTTTTACAATTTAATTCCTACAGAAATTTTATTTAATTAAAACTACACGAACACGACAAAAAAATATCATTTATCAATGCCTTGCCATCCCATTTACAAAAGCTCTGATTGAAAATCAATGAATAAATATTGCAAATCAAATCTAGAAAAATGTAATTCTCAGTCCATGACTATATGAAATGAAATAAATAAGAAATGTGATATTTTATAAAAAAATAATTTAAATGAAAAGTTTTCTATTATTTATTTAGCATTATCTACATGATTAATTCTATAAATCAGCTTTATTTCAGGTAATGTTTTAGTATATACAGGATATTCATTCAAATCAGAGTACAAAGGTCAATCTGTAAATATGCAATAACAGACATACATGCTAGAGACATGAATAAAAGACGTCGGTCGGAGTTTAGTACTGTTAAAATGATTTGAATAAAGTAAATAATTTTAATTTATGTAATTAATTCAGGAAATGCATTAATGAATTACGAAAAAAAATTGTCGTTTTTTGCTGTATGAGTCATATTTAACAAAATATATTGGGACTCAAAATATTCTTGAGACTCTAATATTTTAAATAAAAAAAAGTTGCACCAATAAACTAAATTAATCATTAAAATTGACAAATTTATGAAAAAATTAATATTATTATTCCATAAAAACGTGTAGTTCAAAAACTTTTTCGACCTTTCCAAGCACTATTTTTTAAAAAAAGTCTATCCATTCCGGGTCAATCAGTGATCGGAATTTCTCCAAGGCTGATAATCAGGTTAAAGTCTTTTGCATGCGTGTGTTTGTGCGCCATTATGTATTGACGCTCTATAAACCAGAATAGCTAGACCATATAATAACATAGGATACCTTTAGATACCATATGATTTAGAGCTACCACACCTGCCTTGATTATATATTATTTGGGAGATTAAAAAATACGTATACCTTGAGAGCGTTTTTGAAAAAATTTCATTAGAATTATTACTAATTAAAAATTAGGCTGATTTTTGTGATTTTGCCGTGATTACTTCAGAAAATATCACAGCGCAAACATGTTTTTAATCATATTTAAGTTCAAAAAACTTTTTTTTCAATAATACCAACGTTTAACTTATAAATTAATGGTTTTTTTGTTGATTTGTTGATTAGATTTAATAATTTATTTAAAAGGTTCTTAAAATTTATTAAATTATTAAAAATTATTTTTTAAAAAAAAGTTATTATGTTCACATTTACCAGCGATATATTTCGCCCCAAACGATAGTAAAATTTAACCTGCAAGAGAGGTAAGAGTGTTGCCGCAACCTTGACAAAAATTCCAACTAAATGATTAAATTAACTCTTATTGCAAACTTAACCGAAGAAAGTGCGAAGTTCAACATATGTTTAAAAGGAAGCCTAATGTTATGGAATAAATATAAAATATGACATTTTTGACATAATACCATGACAACTAACTGCAAATTAGAGAGAATTATTGAACAAAGAACAAATTATTCTGAAGTGTCTATAATGATATGGGTTACGGGACTATCGAAATTTGAAGTTCAAAAATATTTTGCTGAAGAAGTTATTAAGAGAAAAAGGCACACAAATATTTAATTGAAAAGTTTAGAAAACTTTACTCCTGGCGAACCAGCTGGTCACCAAAGGTGGCAAATATTTCATAAAGAATTCCTCCGTAATCCAAATATATCGTCTTTCTTAAGCAATTGAAATGTTATTTAGAAAATTTATAACTTTTTTAATGCTTGAGAAACACAAAATTCCAATTTCCTCACGTATGAAAATATACAAATAATTTTTTTTAAAGTTTAGTGATTTATAAATATTAGAAATTGCATTTTCAGAAAATATTCATTCTAATATAAAATAGTTTGTTGGATCGATGCGAAGCTTTTATCGCACGTATTCCTATATAATTTCCTTCTAAATCGATTAATGCTGATTTGATGAACGCTGTAGCCATGCACATCAAAATTCGCCTTCCAGTTACGTAGGATTCAATTGCTGTTCGTGACTTGAAATCTATTCGTTTATTCTATACAATAATTCTGTTTTGTATTTACACAATTTATAATTCTAGTCCATATATTCAAACTTAATTTTTTAAACTCATTCTTTAGAGTTGACTGATTTATTTAATATTTCATATTTTAATAATCATGCAACGTAATTATGATAACTAATGTAGGTTATTCCAATCTTTTTTAAATTTATGATTTATTTAATAGCTTATACTAAAATTAATTATAAAATTATTTCATAATTTATCTACTTTTATTTTATTATCATGAGCAACATGATGTTGTTTCCGTGAGGGGGCTTTGAGTTATGGAAGCTCGAAGCTGCGTAGGAAATGCCTAAAGCATGAGTGGCAACATCTTTCAGTAGCATATATTGTTACCTGCTCTCACAAGTGTTACATTATCATTACGTGCTCTTTTTTGAAAGCAGGTACTTTTTTTAAAAGGTTGACCTGCTTTTACCAGTATCGCTTTATTATTATTTATGTTTCTTTAACATCAGATGCGTTTTTAAAAGGTTGAAGTGGAACTATGACATCATAGCTGTTATTTAATCTCAAAATCGGTCGAGCTCCAAAACTTTTTTTGCCAGCTAGAAAAATTGAAAATGAAACTTTAACCTTTTGCAGTCCAAAAAATAATTAGATGCAAAATTATTCACTTAATAAAAAAATTGTTTATGGCTTTGAAAAATAAATATACATAATTCTTTTAAGTCGAATTTCTTTGAAAAATTAATCTACATCTCTTAACCCTTATGTAGGCGTTTTTAACAATTAAATTTGAAAAACAAATAAATAAAACGTCAAAATGCTGTAGAGTCTTGAATGTCGAGTCACACTCAACATCGAGAGAGAGAGTGGCAGGGATAGTGAAAGATAGAGAACGCTCGTGATTGTTTGGAACTGTTTTAAATTGGTTAAGGACTTAAATTAATGAAGACAATTAATGACTTAAAAATAATACTGTTCTCATATGATAATTTGAAATTTTCGTTGGTAGATTTCATTTTGTTTTTATTATTTTATTTATTCTTTTGCTCATTTTCTAATTGCTCATCTCTCATATATTAAAAACTTTCTATTCAGTTTATTGATTAATTCAATTCTTCTCTGTTGTGTTCCTTCTTGTAAATGACAACTTTTAATACATTTTTAAGTTATTAAAGAGTTAGGAAGACCAAAACCATTTTTTTCAGATTATGATATTGTATTGTATATGCTTTCAGGCTTTACAAAATGTAGTGGTATATCAGCGCACACATGTAATTTTTCTTATATCTCTAATAAGTAATTTTTCTTATATCTGAAAATGTTTTTGACTAATCGTATTCTTGTACATATTTTTTCTTAATTTTAATAAATTTTTGAAATGCTTAAACTTGATGGGTTCCATTTACTTGAGTGATTTAACGATATTAAAAATGTTTCTCAATCAACAAAATAGTTTTAAATTTGTAATATAAACTAACAAAATTGAAATCCCTTTCTAAAAAATTAAAGCAGAAATCGAATGGTTTTTCCTCTTCAGATAAGATTTAAAATTCATTAGCGTAAATTTAATACATATTTCTTCATCAAAAATTGAAAAAGTCTTCAGACCAGATGCAGGTGATGCAGGAAAAGGTGAAAGATATTTCACTGCATTTAATATCGATATAATAGAATGTAATTAAGTGATTGATTGATTGAATGGCAGATTAGAAGTTTCTAACAATTTTAAATTATGAAAAGAGAAGGAAATGTATTTGAAAATTCGGGTCCTTATTGCTATCACTGGATTTTGGGAAAAAATGGGTATCACTTAACGAAAAGACTAAAATCATCGAGTATTTTGGCATTCTTCGTTATCATCCGTTGATTGACTTCTAATTTCATCCCAGGATTCTTATAAATCTTTCAACCCCCGTTAATGAACGTTATCGCAGTTTTCCTAAACAGCCATTTCCAAGAACGCATCAGATGATTGTATTAGCTGCCGGGAAGGTGTTGTTATGGCTTTTTAATTTTATCTCGATTCAAAGAAACTGAAAAAGCGTGAAAAAAAAAGATTCTTTTTATGAAAGAAAAAATACTTTAAAATGCTTTCAATAGCTGTAATACGTATCTGTGTAACCATTGTCTCTTTTATGAAAAGATATGACTTAGATTAATAGAAAATTAAGGCTGATATTATGTGAAATATTTTAGATATCCGAAATGAGAATTTTGCGAAACATTATCGCTTTTTCAGATATACAATATATTTTATTCCTCGCATACGGTGCTTAAGTTTCAATAATCATCGAAAAATTCGAACTCGAGATTTGACGAATCTCTACGTTTTAAAACTCTATGAGTTCGGAAAATATCCGTTTGTCTGTCTGTAACGAAGAAGTCACAAAAACGCTTCGAGCAAGACGGTTGAAACTTGGAATCAGGAGTTAACGCCAAAGTTGAAGATTTCTATCGAGGCTGTGTAAACGGCAGTTTGAATCTAAGTTAACACGATGATTACAAAAAGAAAGAAGCTAGGTAAAATTCGGTGCATAGATTTAATATCTGTAATATAGATATATATTAAATTTTCAGCCAAATCCAAAGACGGGTTGGCGATACGTGATAATTCAAAAATGCAGTGGCTCAAACATATCAAGTTAAATATGATATTTTATAACTACAAGTGCAGTCTTGTATCCGATTCTTGTTTTAATCGGTTGAGAAGAACTTGTCTAAAAAAATGAATTCAACATTTATATATTGCTAATGCTTGCCAGGGATTAATCGACAAATAACTCGCCAAGGATGGCAAGACTGATTCAGTAAAAATGCTAAATTTGCGCCAAAAGATAATATTTTTTTATTATTGTACGCCATTTTCATTTAAGGCATTCTCTGGCCAGACAAGAGTGTGTGGGAGAAAGTTTTGGACTCTCTGATTGAACATACTCATAGATAAACAACCAGTTCTTCACCAATATATTTAACCAAGTTGCGATGTTTTAGAGCTTTTTGGATTCAAATGGAATAAACATTTTTAAGGCAATGGCCATACATCTATCTGTTTAGAAAATGAATAACTCAGTACGAATTAAATTGATAAAAGATTGCCCGTCATCTATATAACAAAGTTACAGAAATCTTCATCCCATTTTGAACGAAACTCACCCAAGAGAATTAATTGCACCTAAATATCAATTGATTTAGCTTTATATCAGTGCATCTCTAAATATACTTCATTTGAATAGTTTTTTTAAGACAGGTGCATTGCCACTCATGTCTGTGTAAAATGATTCCTCCGTTTCATCAGTAATTTATTACTCATATGCAAAGAATGTTTTGTTCATATTCTCATTTTCCCATATACAGGTGATCATTCCCTTCAAAGAAATTTTTTAAAAATCATTTCTGAACAATTAAGCAAGTTCGCTTGTACAAACGGTGGAAGTTCGTTTAGGGAGCATCATTCTCTCCCTAATTCCAATGAGAAGAAATTTTCCCCCTTAATCTAATTATTTGTAGACTTGTGCCTTTATAAATGTAGATTTGAATCAAATTTTAAGCTAAAATGATCAATTTGTTGATTGATTGCAAGTCTCTGTCTTACTAAAAATATAGTTTGATATCAAATTTTGAATCAAGACTATCAATTGTTGAATGTAGTCTTGTGCCCTAAATATCAAGGTTGCAAGTTTTAGATCTGCACAATAATTTTGTTGATTATAGGTAGACGTGTGCTTTTGATGACAAAAATATAGATCTACATCAAATTTTGTACCCAATCGTTCATTGAAAATGATTCAAATTACCTGTATTTTAGGCAATAAAAATAAATATTTATACCAAATTTTGAAACCAATCGATCAATAGAAAAGATTCAAACTACATGTTTAATTCCTTTCATTATGTGAAGAAGCTAAACAGAGGACAACACGCCAAAAAGAGAAGATACAAGTTATTTAGAAGAAAAATTATGATTGACATAACTCCGTAACTACGAAAACTACTATTAACTGTCTATTTTATCAATGAAGTAAATATCTGAAAACGATGCCTATCTAATAAAAGTTATATCCAGTTTAAAATTTTCAATAAAAAGTTCAATTACATGTTTTCGCGAATCCCTCCGAAAACAAAGGCAAATCGTCTTCCCTTTCATTACAATGCTAAAATTATTTCCTTTCACTGACACAGCACGTAATTTTATGCAAAATGTCTCCCAAGACACTCCCCTCCAAAACCGGTAAAGGTTACTTACCACCTTAGAGGAGAAAAACCCCAAGAAAGAAAAAGTTATCGATTTAACATCGGCAGAACGAAATAAGCGTTTCTCTATAAATCAAATTCGTTTCGATGTCGTCGCGTTCCGCGTTTCTGCCGTCGGTTATGAAAAAGAGAATAAACTCGAAATAAGAGTCGTAAAATTCGCAAGAGTTGCTCAAAAATCGGAAAGACGTGAGATTTCTGTTGAAATAAAAAAACGAATTTAACAAGGAAAACAGCAACAAAAGCAGGAATTAGAAAAATATCGGAAAAGCTTATAACAAAAGGTTGTTAATGTTTTTTTTTTTTTTCGCGGGTAAGAGCTGCTGTTGCTATTTTTTTTTCTGCTGTCGAAATTCAACAATCACAATGGAATTCTCCTTTTGAGTCGAATCCATTAACTCGCCTCTTCCCTTTATAAATGGAACATAAATAATCAACTGTCGTTTGGAAATGAGCGCGTGATGGGATTTTATTTTTCGGGAGAATTTCAGTTTTGTTTTTGGATGAAGTTGATTTTAAAACGATTTTAGAGTGAATGCATTTATAGAAATAATAAAGGATGATAGAAATATCCCGGACTGCTTGCCTTTTTCAAATCAGAATTTTAAGATTTAAGGAATACAAACTCATTATATATGTCGAGTTTTCTTTTAAAGTAAACGCTTCATTCAATTATAAGGAGATATAAAACTTAAATATCAAGCCTTCTTGGACCTAGTTGCTGTACAAAGTGTGAACTATTATTTGTTTTTATTCAACAAAATAGTGCCTGAAGTTTTGAGTCAGTTCACCATTCATACCTATTTGTAAAGATTTGATGAGGAATTTAATATAATTACTCCGATAATTTTTTTAAAAATTCAGCTCAAACTTGTTGGTCAAGATAAATTGCAGGTCACAAAGCCAATATGATTAAATTATTTGGGCATATAAAACGTTCATGTAGATGGAAATTCAAGCAGAAATTATTAACCGATATTTAGCAACAATTCACACGTTTGATTTGTTTGAATGTTTGCCGCGGTTGTAAAATGAGACAACGTGTTTAAAAGAAAACTGGCCTTGTGTTTTCAACTAACCCCAAACAAGTAAAATATTAACTTCAACTTCATCACCTAAAACAACGCTAATTTTTTAGAGCAGGAAAGATGGGTGTAAATCCAAAAACATTGATCAGAAATTGAAATTGGTGAAAATAAGAAACAGGAAAAATTTTTTGAAGAATCATTCACAAGAAGACTTAAACGGAATGGGGGGGGGGGGAATTGAGAAGCATATGTTTTGGTTTGAAAGACAAAATGTTCGAGCTATATGAATATCACTAATTAATTTAGGCGTTTTTGAAATATTCCTCACCATTCAGAATGATATATTATTACTACTCTAGTATACGGTATTTATATGCAATACGATGCCGTTCATTAAGGTTGATGGATTTGTCTCAATTAATTCTATTAACACTTCTTAAGAGATTATTTCAAAGTTATTATTCTATCTATTCATTTTGATTAAATACTTTTTTATATGAAATTTGAAAGAATTAAGTTATTGGGATTTATAGCAATTGTGGCTGTTATCCCCTGTTTCCATATATATATATCATTAAACACAAGAGAAAGTGCACACACAAAAACAAATTAAAGTTTCTGTTAATTAACAGTTAATGAAGTCAGTTGAGTCCCTTAATTGAAGTTTCAGTCAGTGCGCTGATGCGATTTAGAACATTTTCGGAAGTTCCAGTGGAAAGAAGAGGTACAATAAGCCAGAGCATTCCCGCAAATCGGAATGGTTATAAAGCAAGGAGAGAATCAAAAAAGGTCTCAACAGAATGTGGTAAATAAATGTAATAGATGCTAAAATGTTTTATCGCTTGAAGAGAAACTTGAAAATTAGTTTTGATTGGCAGTTATTTTTCCCAAAACATTTGTAAAAAAGATATCTAGTTTATCTAACTGGAGGAAAGTCCACAGTTTGTCTCTATAATGTGTATACTTTTTGCATTAGAGAATTATATGCTCAATATTATATGTTCATTAATGCTATTACATTCGTGTCAAAGAGAACCATTATGAAGGTGAAAAGGATTCAACAGTCCTGGTGTTTAATTGTTTTGCTGATTAATCTGGCCAAGACAACATCTTCCCTCTGATTTTTGGATCACAGTGCTTCAATGCTAGGGATATCACCTAAATAAATGAATTATTTACTGTTTCTATAATTATTGATTGTAATCTGTTACCTCTCTTTCTTGAGGCTTGAAATAATATCATCAGGAGATGTTTTTTTATTTGATTTGATTAAATGAGAAGGAAAAGAATTTAATTAATTTTTCGATTTTTGAACATATTTGAATTACAGATTAATGCTTTTTAACATACACATTTCGTTTCCCAGAAACTAATAATTTCAGAAATTGGTTAATTAGTTTTCAGTAATTGATGAAAACTTAATTTTAGCAATTTATACAATTTGAAATAATTAGTTTTAGACTTGGTAATAAAAATATTTGTAATTGTTTATCTCTAGCAGAAATGCGTAACTATATAGTGGACGAACTAAGTGAGCTGGAATCACGTAGTGATCCCAAAAGAAATACAACGCAATTCTTGACGATTGATGAGGGAAGTGAGTATGAGAAGAGGCTGTATCGCTCCCTAATTATAATAATAATTATTATTATTGAATATGTTGGACTTTCTACGAGATAAATCATAGTTTGCGTCTTGGACGAGATCAGGAATTATGAGTTATTTTGTAGATGGCAGTCTACGGTCAGACAGCTAAACAGCTGTCAATTTCATATACAGTGAATAGGGTGACTCATTAAGTGCCAATGAAACCAACAAATGCTTCATTTTATAGTAGTTTCCTATCAGTCAGTTGATACTGAATGGGTTAATCTATTTTTCAATTTACATTTAGTTGAAATTTATGGAGCGTTTCGCAAAATCAGCGCAACATTAAAATTAAAATATCAAACGGACTTATTCTATGTGAAAAATCGTTGTGACAACCGCAAACCTCCCAGTGGTTTAAAATGTAAAAAATTCATTCAATAAAATTGGTTTCATTTTTATTCTTTTAACAAAAACATTATCCTTCCTTTTTTTACAAATTAGTGACTAATTAAATTATCTTCGCATTTCTGAAATACCTAAAAAAAGTTTCTAATATATTCGAAATAATATTATTAAAAGGAAATTAATCATTTATATTTAATACCTTCATTTTTCTCCAAATAAAGTTGGTTACCAAAAATTTAATTCAATGAGTAAGATAGTAAAGTTTCGAAAATACTATGCTTGTTCCGTACTTCATGACTCAATTTGTCCATTTTGGTTGTTACATTGCAGACGCATCAAAGTTAAAACTTTTTTGAGGCAATTTGTCCTTAGAAAAAATAGAAGTTTCGCCAATGAGTTTACACAAAATAATTGTTATGTCGGGGAATTCCATTTCCCAAAGAGTACGAGGAACATTCTGACTTTCGAATAAAATTCTATTTTGAAAGAAATCACCAATTATAAGTGATTTGGTTAAATTTCAAAGACTGATGTGCCGAAGTTTGTTTGTGCAGTTGACATGTATACTTTAGGAAAGTGTCGGGATTTCAAATCATTATTCGTGTAAAAGAATGCATGATAAAAATTATCATGCTGATTAGTATATGTAATCGCTTTTTTTTTTTGGATAAAAATACATATACACCCATAGATAAACAAGTAATCAATGGCAGGAGTTGTGACATACATTCCTTTTATCTATACGAAAATTCTACGAGCTATATTTCAAGCAAATTTTAAGCTGTCTAGTGGCTGAGTGGTTGAAATTGGGAGTGCCTAATATTCAGTGATGAGAATTTTTAAAGTTCGAAACCAAAAAATGCAGACATTTTGAAAAAGTAGTATAGATAAAGAGAAGTTTTAACAAGAATATAACGTATGAATTCTTCACCAAATTAAACGAATTTTTATCCTCATCATATATAAAATGTTCTTTTATGATAGGCATGAATGTAAGTAAAATCATAGATCTATAATAAGTGGCTATAAAGTTAAAACTAGAGACCAGGTAAGATTAAATTTATGCATTGCATTTCAAAAATATCATTTAAAGTTTCAACTTTAAAACGAAATTAAGTAATTAAAATCTTAAGCAATCACTATTTTTTTCAGGGGTGGGGTTTGTGTGCATATTTAAATGAAATATCATTAATATTAGTGGAAATGAATGAAATTCAGCTAAAGCGATTAAAAGTTGAAGTGTATGGATGAAAGTAAACGGAGGTAAAGTTGTCTAATTTTGTTCTGAATCAAAACGATCAATTATTTGAAAAAGAAGTAACCATTGAAAATTAAAAAATTCTTTCTCCCACAATTTTTTTTAAAGCAGGAATAATCTCTATTCAGAATGATCTTACTTAAGTAGAATGAAATTTTACAGAATAAGAAAACTGGGACAAACAACAACAACAACAAAAAAAAACAGATTGTTATTAAAAATAAGAAGAAAATTCTACGAATAATCGACTTTTATTTCTTGGTTCAGAATTAAAAAATTCAAAACAAAAATCAGAAATAATTATTTTTTATGTCGAAACTCTTATCTGGAAACTAATAAAACTAAATCTACTGAAATGAAACATAAAAGAAATAAAATTTCTAATTTGCTTATATTCGTATATTTCAGCACGAGTAATATTTTATAAACTATATATATTTCGAACTTAATTTCAAATTGTTATGATCTAATACTATGAGTAGCGAGTTCGTAATCACATAGACCAATGTCCGAAATATTGTTTTTTTGGGGGGGGCTAAGATTAGTTTTCTGAAAATAAAATGATCAGCAAAGAAGTACTGAAGTAAACACAGTCACGGATTAAAATGTAATCCTTTTAATTTTAATCGTACAAGAATTATTAAGGTAAGATTATAAATCTGTTAACACATCGATCTATTTTAAGGAATTCAAACTTAAGGAATAATAAATTTAACTCTTAACATTTGCTAAATTAATTTAAAAAAATTTAAAGATTAAAATAATAACGCAATCTTGTAATGGAAGAATGAAGTCTATTTCTTTAAGTAGAAAGAATTTTTGATCAAGAACTGTGAACTTGGCAAATAGTGACCCGTTTAGCTATGCTTAAATTTAATAGAAGGATGAAATTCTTATTTCAATTTCAATCATTTAAATTTTTCAAGAAAACCCTCATTCATGTGAGAGAAGTTATAATATCATTGCCTTTATATTTTATTGACGATATGAGCAGGAATTTTTGAAATTGAAAGATTATGTAAATACAATAGAGAGAATTTAAAACAAGCAAGAAAAGTAAGTCAAAGATAAAAATTAGAAGAAGAATAGATCCTCATAAAATAATTCAATCTTGAAAATCACTAAAATAAAAAAATTTTTCGAACTAACTATTTTGTTTTCACTTACAGCGCTGAACTTTAAATTAGTTTCAAGTTTCCTCTTAGTGAAATCATTAGAACACTAAAAATACGAATTTACTTTCATTATTTAAGGAAAATTTATTCGCTCCTAAGTAGTTTTTTAAATTATCAGTCTTTTTATTTTAATGAAGAAATAAATACTTTGTTAATGTCTCTTCATTGGAAAGGCTATGTTCAATGCATAAAACAAATTTGCGTTAGGTCAGAAAGTTTAACCAAAGCTGATAAATTGAAAGAAAAAATTCCTTATAAAACTGACTTCATTTTAAAATAGTAATGTAAATGAATTTTTCATAGAAACGAGAAAAACTGAATAGTGTTAATATTTTCCTGAAAACAGATTAAAAATATCCACGAAAACAAAAGAAGAAAAGGGTAATTTAAATATATGAAACTCAATTTCTAAAAATTTTTTCATACTGCCGGAAGTTTTCAAAGTCACTAAAAAATTATTCTTAAAAATTGATTTTATATCCAACATTTGTTGTGATAATATTCCTAAAAACGACTTTTATGAGAACTAATCTAAGTAAGCACTTTTCAGAATGATTAAAATCTTAGCATCTCCCACGAAAGAAAATAAAACGAATAATTAAGGAAATAAATTGAAAAGACTCACTTCATTTCCAGTATTTACTAGTAATGTGTAAAATCACAATCAATAGAGTCTGCGAGAAAGTGTTAACAAATTTTTAAACATCGAAAAAAAATAATTAGTTAATGAAATAAAATAATTCTTAATTTTGTTCTAAAAATATTCTAAGATCCAAAAACCATAAAAACATTTTTTAAAAAAATCTTGAAGTCGAAAAGAAAGATAAGCCTTATCAGTCTTCAAAAGGAATGGGAAAGGGGGGTAAACTGCAGGGAAGGGGTTTTTCTATCATCTATTTCAGCGGGGTCAACTGAGGTCATTCTGTTCCAGAACTTTCGTTTTCTCCCTACTCCTGACATTTTTACATTTCTAAAAATAATTGGATTTTATCATCTTATTTAAATATTAAATCTTTTCACACTTTTTACCTTGTTTGCTACAGTGAAATTTTCGTATTTTAACATTTGCATTTCATAATTACGGATATATTTTACCGTGCTAAAAACCAATAACTTTTACCACACTATTGGTAGGAAATCTAGCTCTTGCGCCATAACAAATGAATTAAACCTTGTCTCAAAAGGTATATTTTATGTAGTGTTCTGAAAGACACAATTCCTTTCTAAAAAACGAATAGAGAATGAATTTTTGTTTCATCATATAAAATTTCTATAAGATGAGAAAAAAAATATCTTTGCAAAAGCATGACAATCGGTAATTATTGATTATTTTTAAAGCGCTGACTGCCTCCGTGGCTAAATTGTTATTCATTCCTGATATCTAATTGTACCAAAACGTGTCATATAATGCGATGAAACCCCTACTATAGTTAAAAGATAGTAAAGAAGGGGTCATCTAATTAAACAGATAATCCGATTATCAGACGAGATTCATGGCAGTAAATGTGTTTGAGGAATAGTTTAGAATGTTTTAACCAAATTGAGCATATAAGCATAAGTTTTCCAATATCGAAACGTCAGTGGAAAGTTATGAAACTTCCCTCCCGTTAGATAATTGCCGCATATGCCACAATGTAAAGGGGTAAAAACATCCTTTCTGTAGAATATCGAATTAATTCCAATCGCATCAAAATCGGGAATAAAAGAGTTAATCCCTTAATGACAGGAAATGACTTTCCTAATTGTCATTGCTACCATCTGCTTTGGGATATTTTAATGCGCACACTTTTGCGATAACGGCCGCCGTGATCCATAAGGAGATTCGGCACGGGTTAATTATTCCGTAACAGATTAAAAAATACACATGAAAGCTCTCACGAATGAGTACCGAAATGCGACGCGCATTCAAAGACGCCGGCACGTGGTTAGGACGGCACAGACACAGAATTCTAATGCGCTCTTCATGCTACAACCACCTTCAACAATTAATACTATGATTTGGAGGAGGAGGAAATAAAGAAGGAAAAGTATATACTTAGGGCTGTTTAATTGGCAATAAATAGAATTCTAGAGTCTAGACTTATGTAGGAGACTACTGTACATGTCTTGCGTCAAACGGTTAAAAAAAGATGGCGAGTCTGCCTTCAAATGGAATATTTTAAGGCGTTCGGAGACTATTCATATTTGCTTCGTTGCTTTCACAATATTTAATTTGACATCATGTGATTTTCAATAATTGTGAAATTGAATTCTGTCAAAAACAGTTGTCAAATTAAAAACTAGTGGGAGTGACCTCATCAAAACTTTCTCGCAAGAAAGGTGTTTCCCACAGAACGTCTTATATAGCACTGGCGCACAATAGTAGCAAAATATTAACCTTTGGAGGGAATTTCATTAAATATATCGTTTCATCCCTGGCGAGTTATATGGCAATTAACTCTGATATGCGCTTAATATTATCCGATACTCGAATTTCTGTTTTAAATGCCTTTTCCATCCGACTGATCAAAAATTAGATTTATAGACACGTACATCATATTTAATGTATTTTAATAGTTTTAAGTTTGTTCGTTTACATGTTTCTTTAAGTCCAAAGAACGACTGGAAATCCAACCCTTGAATTCGTCTCAAAATTCGAAAGATGTCTAGACTATAAATGTTAATTCTGCGTCCCGAATTTTAAAGATCATTTCATTTTGGATATTAGTGTTGTAATCGAACAGCCTCACAGACAGACTTCCTCCAAACGGAGTTTGCTTAAAAGTTGACAGAAACCTACAAAATACGACATTAAATTGCATTAAAAAATATCATCTGCCTAGCTCAAAGCATTTTTGAGTTATCTTTGCCATAGGCGGACATTTTTAAAAAATGTGTTCTTCGATCTGAGGGATAACTAAAACGTGGAGATTCATCAAAATATCGAATTTGAAATTTTTAACAATTACAATCTTATCTTTATACTCTGTGCACGAGAAAGTAAAAATATGATAAAGACTGATTTAATGAGAAAGGCCCTGTATATCTATAGATCCATAATAGCTTTCAGAATGTCCAAAATATTCAGATGTAACATTTTATAAACTCTAATGGCGTAGTGGAGGTAAATAGCACCCAAAATATATATTGTCTCTAGTCGCCATTGGTGCGTTTGCCATTGGAAAAACAGAATCCTTTTTTATCACTCTTTTCAAATATTTTTACTTAAAAAAAGGACTACAGGTATTGACGATTTATCTATAAGATATCCAAGCAGCAATACCCTTTTAGAGCAAAACTCGAACTATTTTAGGATGAACTTTGTAAATTCAAACCGCTATCACATGATGAAGATGACATCTGAGCTGGCACTCTCCTAACCAAATTTATACAACACACTAGCGGAAATACATCTGACCCTCACCGGATTCGGTGTACATCAGACCCGTTTACATGGCGGTTCTGTAGAAGCCGGTTTCGAACTTAGAACCCTCTGCTCATGGAGACGAGACTTTCTTATCTGGCGAGTGTGGTCCAGAAAATACAGGAATCAATTAGACTAAGTTGATTCTGGTCATAGAAGGGAAATAGTAAAATACATCATGAAAAACTTTTTGGAGATTGAATGGATAAATGCAAATCCCTGAAATGCAGGTCAGTAGAACCGCCCAGACAAAACAGTAAGGTGAAAGGGCTGATCTTGGAGAGAAGCGGGAAGGGGTACTTCAGCAAAATATTGAAGCACGTCCTTTTTAATTTTGTCAAGCCAGATACGAGAGAGAGCAGAAATAAAATATTACGCTGTGAGGGCCATTCATCCTTGTTGCACTATAAACTAGATGTTGAAATAAAGTAGTATACTATTGACACTATACATAAAACTATTGTTAGTATAACCTCAAGATGAAATATTTTTTTTTAAAAAAATCATAGTATTACCAACAGTTTTCTTATTATTCATTAAAGCTTTAATATAAAAGTTTATTTTAAACTCTTAATTAGATGACACAATCTATTTGAAACATTCACTATTATTTCTGGTTACACAAAAGCTGGAAGAACGCCTGGTTCCTTAAGTAAGCGTCCAAATGATTTTTGTTTTTTGATATTCGCCTGTTTTGACTAATATATTTCAAAAAAAAAAAAAAATCAGTAATTTGGCACATCGATAACGTTGCTCTATAAAAAGTTTCTTTTGTTAATATAAAAAGTAAATCTAATAGAATTTTGTTTTGTGTTGTAAACTAGACAAGTCAGCACAATTATTATTCGGATTAGAGTTTGCATCTTCATTTAAAATACATTTGACTTTCACTGAAATGGTCTTCGGACCTTGTTTCGTAGAAAAGAAATAATTGCACATCAGCAGCAAAGAAACCGTGAAAACATCTATCTTTACAAGACACGAGCAGAAAAAAAGAAAAGGGGGAAAAAATAAAAGATGAATGTTTCATTATTTATAAATGTCACAGACGCAAAGCCAGCAAGAGCTGTCAGGTCCCGATCCATCACAGGAAACTAATAAAATATGCAATCGAGATCTTTCACCTCAATCAAAAACTGAAAAGAAAATTACAGTTATCGGATGACGAATTAGCATTCACTCGAATTATTCCTTCTCTCGGCCAGAAACACTTAGGACGGATCCAAACCCAAGTTCATTAACGTTTTGCCAGGTAACCTTGAAGAGATCCCGCTGCACGAACGTAATTTTCATTAGTATTATGTAACCGCTGCAATGGTAAGAAACCAAAAGAGGAAGATTAGCAACGCTAATTGAAGTCCTTGAAATGCACTGGAGCCTTCATCGGGGAACATTAATTTGCAGTTTCCCTCCGTCATAATTACTGGCAAGCTGTTATCTGTTGTTATTTCGTGGCTGAGCATTCGTACGTGTGGAACCGGTTTGTTGGAAAGTGCCAATTGGATTGGATTGGACGCCAGTTGATGGAAGTCCGTCAGGTGTGTGTCTGTGTGTGTGTGGGGGGGGGGGGGGTTGATAGGCGATTTTAATTTAGTGTTTGTCGCAGAGGGAGCAATTTGTCCTCTAGTTCTTTCTCCCTTCACTCCTTTTTTCGAATGATGTTTTATTATTTTCGACCGCTAGATAAACATATCAATGCAGGAAATTAATCAGTAATTTTCGCATCGATTCTAATCTCAAAAAAAAAAAAAGTCTCACCCCCAAATTCTTGTATAATGATTTTCTCCCTTTTTTAAAAGAATGGTGCTCATTTTTATAAATAAAAAATGCTATAATCGTACTTAACACCTCAATTTATATCGCGTTTCCTATGACATTGCAGTTATCCAAGTCATACAATATGGGACCATCTTCCGTTGTTATTTAAGTTAATGAAAGTTTTTCAATAATTAATGAAAATCAATGGTAACTCAAACTAATAGAACGCTACAGGTGCATCGTAAATCTGTATACTTAGAAACCTAATCACAAACGTATTTAGGTTCTCAGGTTTAGATAAGTTCAAATTCAAAAGCTTTGGTATTTTTTCAAATTTAAAGTTTTATTATTCACCAGAACACAGACAACTATCGTTAAAACTAATTTCACCCAAATATATCATTTTTTAATACACTCGGATAGTATTTTGAATTAATACAAAATACACGATGTAGGTTTTAACGTGATATCTAGTTGAATTGTCTCAAATCACAACTAAATGTACAATTCATTTACTAAAATGTACTGAAGTCAGCAAATCCAATTCTCAGATAAAAATTTAACTTACCTAATAACCTTTGGATCCCGATTTCTCTTTAAAAATTGCCTCTTCATATACCTGCTGACATAACAAACAACAGAATTCCCTCTAGGAGAAATGATGCCTTCTTCCTACTCTTTTTTTTTTTAAGGCATTACTTCTATCTCGCAAAGATAATCTGTCAGCATCCAAAAACTAGAAGCTACAATGAATCGCTAATGAAATGTTGTTCTCAAAAATAGAAGCATAGAAACTTCTTCAAAGAGTGGGCAAGAGGAAATATGTAGAAGGTAGCTGTGATGCACTCTCATTTGGTCGTTTCTAAATGGATACCAACGTCTAAAAGAATGCAAAAGGTTCATTTAGACCAGTGGTATAAAAGACAAGTAAATTCTCACAAGGCTGATTTCGGTAGAAGAAGTAAGATATTTATTAAAGTTATTCGACAGTTTTATTGAAGTTCCATTTAGAAATGACCCATTTAGAGAAGCCCCTTTAAGATGGCTTCTTGCTTTTATGGATATGGTCGGAAATTTCTCAAATGACCCATTGTAGGACCATCCCCATATGTGGACATTGGTCTAGAGCTTCCCGCAAATCGTCGGTAAAATGAACAAACATCAAAGAATCCCGGGAAACCTCAAGAGAGAAGAAAGAGGGCAAAATGCGCCTCTCTCAAGGTCGTCGGAACGGGACTTGAACCGTAGTTAGATAATGAGGGTGACACTTGAAGAGTCTTTTCTTTTCCAAATGCCATGCCTAAATAGCAGTTCGACAGTTCAATTCAAACAGCTACAGGATAATATAATGAGGGATTATAAACGAACATTTAAACTTTGCCGGTCTGTTGAAAAAAGCAATTAAAACAGCTCTGCTATTCATTGGAAATAAAAAAGACAACAATTAAAAAGTTCAAATTGAACACAGTTATAAGTAATAAGTAATAATTATAAGTAATAAGTCCAGAAATACGAGGCAAATCGAAACGGGTAGAAAATTTATCCCACAATTTTTTCTGCATACCTGGCGAGAAGGTTTGAAACGACGTAGGATAAGCGTATACAGTGATAATTGTGTTTTTTTTTCTTTCCTGGAGAGGGGAATGGCCACATAAAATATCAGATGCTTGTCCAAAAATTGTCAATGATAAATCAAAGATATGAATATTTGCATACTTTCAAAGCATCACATCCGAGATGCTAAAACAGTGTGGTATTTGTTATCGAATCGTTTTCATATCATTTGTATTTTAGCAAGGGTTTAAATAAATATTTGTAACAGTGCTGAATTTAAATGTTCAACTTTTATTTGTAATTTCCGTTGAAAAACAAGGCTAAAATTAGTTTTGTTTTCTTTTGACACATCTTCAAAGTATTCATCCATTTACAATCGTCCTGTTCATTAGAATTAGCTCCGAATCCGTAATTCTTCAGTTATAAAGTTGTGACTTTGCCATGAGGTCCTATGCCGTTCAACAGGTTTATTGAAAATAAGTAAATAAATAATAGGAAAGTTAAAAGTGTTAATTACTTACACGCTATGTCTAAAACATGTGCTTAAATCATTCAAGAAATGTCAAATGATCTACAATATGGTGTTCAAATTATTTCATTGCCCTGTCTTTTGAATTACAGAGCATTAAAGACTGCAATCGCAATTTTAAACCGTCTCCAGTTACCTTAATTTAAACAGATAAAAATATTCCAATATATTCAAAAATTTAGGCTATGACTACCAAGTTTAGTTTAGTTATATTAATGTCCCGTTGTAAAGCAACACTAGGGCTATTTCGGGACGGACTTTGTAATTCTACACTGCGGTCAGATGACGAGGACGACACCTAAACTGGAACCCATCTTTCCACGGTTCTGTGTCACTTGCGCTCAGTCACATCAGTGCTAACTCATTAGAGAGTGCCATTTCCGCTCAAGCCTTAAAAAAGGTACCACATAATATCTTTTTTCCTTATAAGTAAAATTTGACGATTTTACAATGTGCGCCATATGGTAATCCATCACTGTCAAAGTGAGAATGATACTCCATATCTCTGATAACCTTAAAAGGCTGCGGTGGGAATAAGCCTAATGACCGTCACCACGTTTCAAACGATTGGTAAAAGTAATATGCAGAATGAGCGAAATTTGCTTTAAAAATTTATTATGAAGGAACATGTTCATAATTTTCCTACACTGAAGACATTTATAAAAATTATAATTTTGACGCACATAATACAATTTTAATCTATAAAAGTGAATTATAATTTTTAGTTTTGGGAGAATTTAAACTTTATTCGTCTTAAAGTATAATTTTATTTGACAAAATGAAAAAAAATACATAAAAAAGCTTTTTTTAATTCAGATTTAAACGGATATCAATAATGTTTAGTTCTTTCAATATGTATGTATACTTGCATGCATATATATTCTATAAACGGATGCTTGAAATGAGATAATGTATTTTTTTTACGCTAAAGCTGCTCAAATAACTTATCTTTTTTTTTTTTTTTTTTTTTTTTTTTTTGCAAAATAATAAGCGATTCGGCTAAAATAAATTATAAGAATCAAATTTAAAATTTCAAAAACAGCTGCTGGTTAATTCTAACGGAAAAAAAGTATTTTTATTTCGAAAGTGTTGATAATTACTGAAATTCCTTCAAATCTGAAATACATTACTTCATTTCCTAGCTCATTTACTGTCAGATTTAACTATACATAATCTAATGTACCACAAACGATATCTAAATATAGCATCTAAACGTACTACATTAAAACGCTTCGTTCTCAGACACAGCATCATGTGCTTAAGTTTTATTCGCAGATAATAAAGTTGTAAATTTCTTTGTAATTTTCTTTAAAGTGCTACCAGTGATTTAATACCAATTTTCAATTTATCCTAGATATAAGCACGAAAGAAAGTTAGAAATTAAATGGGATTGTGTCACTTGCGCTCAATCCCATTAGAGCTAACTCATTAGAGGGTGTCTTTTGCGCTCACATGGTAGGTTTACTGCAATTTAATCACTTTTGGCAGGAAAACTTGGCGTGCATCTATCTAGAGGGGCTAAAGAGAATGCACGTTTCTCGCATTGATAAGATTAAGTGACATAATTAAGGGTCCTTATCTTCGAAATATTAGTTTTTTTT
>JAOUZG010029335.1:779311-797190 GCA_026289955.1 Argiope argentata
TTCCCAACCTTTTAATGAGCTTAGTGGTTGAAATTAGTAAAATCCTTACATCAACCGGGCAGAACTAGTGAGAATAAAGTGTCATACATATGATGAGAAAAATTGACATTTTCTCTATTTTTTTAGGTTACGGTTTGCTGGATTAGAAACAGTCAATCTAAAGCTCAACAGTCCAAAATTGAATGTGCAAAGAATATTTCAACTTTAACAAGTGGTATTCATAGATAATACACGATCGGCGTCAAAAATCAAACAATTAAGCCGTTTCTTAACCAAAATCTTCCTTTTCCGAAAAATGTTTTTTGGAAAAACAAATGTTATTATGATCTAGAAAGAAACAGTAATTTCACGTTTAGAAAAGAAAGCAATTCTTCTTGCAATTCATCATCTTTTTCATTTTTCTGTTTTTAAAAGATCTTTATTTGGTCCCATTTTCAAAGAAAGTATACGCTATGCTACCGATAAATTCAGTCAATTTTCAATGATGTGATATCTGAACTAAGAAATGAATTAATTTTATCAGTGGATATATGATAAACCTTTGCCGTCTAATTCAAAAAGTCAGTTCTTATATCCCATGATCTCCATCACATATGACCAAGTGTTATTAAGATTATGCAATTCTGTATAAGTGTCGATGTTAATTTGGAACACATTTTCAAGCCCTTTAATTGAAACAATTACAATATATTTTTTAAAATAATTTATTGAAATATGCTAGGCTTTAGCGAAGCAGAAATAGAATTTAAACAGCTTGAAATTATATCATTAGGTTATTCTTTTTTTTGGGGGGGGGAAGGTTCCCCAAAAGGGCCTAAATTAGAATTAAAATTATTTCCTGAATTTGATTTTCAGATCAAGAGGTCTATCTTTAGTCTCAAAATGCTGTTATAAACATTATTATTAATTGGAGTTGGAAAAAACTAAAGCAAAAAGATCATAATTATTATAAAAAGAAACCAAACAATATGTGCGCTTTTATATCTTGAGGAATAAACGAATAAAAAAAAAGAAATGATGCAGTTAATAAAATTATAAACTTGAGTTTAGATTTTATATGTTGATATGAACTCGAAAATCCAAACCTATTTTGTATTATTGAGCTTGTATGTATAATTGAGATCTATTTTGGGGAACCATTTTTTTTAATTGAATCGATGAAACAATTTTAATAAACTGTGTTTTATTCAACTTTAAAGTATATTTCTTAGAAAGATGTTCTATTTAGGTGACTCAAATATGACAAATTTTTCTTAGTTCTGCTATTTTGAAAATATTCCTTTTAAAGTAAGCAATATCAAACAAATTTTCTTCTTAACGTAATAATTATAATGGCGAAGGAAACAAAGTCTATAGAATGATAATTGTGCAGAAAGCACAAATCAAGCTATGTTCTGATTAAATATATTAATATTTTTAAATTTATACAGTTGTGTTTTCATATTTAGGTTTTAGTGATACAACTTATGTTTTGTCATGGCCTCACAATTCAATTACCTGAGTATAAGATATCCCATTCTATCTAAGATATAGTTTTCAAATTTCGCGTGTGAAAATGTTCTCTTTAGACATCTATTTTCTTTATCTTTTTTAGTAAAATATACTTTTTCTATCAGACATTACTCTTTATAAAAGCAGTATTGATTACGCAAATAATATTTACATGATTTAAAATATTTTTCAAAAGGGCATTTGATATAAATATGTGTTGAAATAAACAAATGGTATTTTTTTCCTAATTAATCTATTGCATAAAAAACGCAGAAAAATACTTGAAATCCATTATTTATCTGCTGAAAATTATATATATATATATATATATATATATATAAACTGGCAAATCATTGGCAGAATTTCAAATCAAATTAATGCACTCATGTACAATTTTTTTTTCTTAACTTTTTTCCATAACGAATCTGATTTAAATAAATGTTAATGTAATTTCTGTTAAAATGACATAAAACTTGAGTACTAGCGAGATTAAAAAACGTAAAATGACATGAAAGCCATGGAGGTTAAATTTTTTGACACTTTTATATCTACAACAATTATTATTATAAAAACTTTACACACCTATAGTTTTTAACGCCCAGTTTTCAAACATTATTTCAATTTTCTTAAGCTATATTGCACATATTTGACAAAATAACAATTATTATACAGGTTTACTATTCTAAAATGTGATATATCTATAGATTTTAGGGACAATTTGTCAAAGATTATTTAATTATTTTTGAATATAGTATAATATATTCAAAAATAGTTAATTTGAATATTGATACTAAATTTGAAAATAGATATTAAAGTATTTTTCTATATTTAGTATAAATTGTAGCTTTTCATAATATGTTATTAAAAAAATTAAGTAGTTCCAAGGAAAGGCTAAAAATGTAATAATTATTTTAATATCATTTTTTAAAATTTCAAATATTGATGGTATTGGACATTTGCTTGCCTTACATTGATATGAGGGAAAAGAAACTTTGTTTCATTTTTCGTTGAAGACAATTTTATTCAAATTGTATAAATTGTTATGTGATTATTCAATTTATTTGATGGTATCTATATAAGGAGTCTTTTCCCCAACTGAAATATTTGACTATTTTAAGAAGGAAGTTTAAAGCCTAAGTTATTTCAAATCAAAACTTTTTAAAATATCCTCTGTCATATTGCAACAAATGCAATTTTAATCAATGGTGGTAAGTCAAATGATTAATATATGCAAAAAAATAAGAATGAATAACCAATGTAAGAAAAATTATAAAATTTTTCATAAAAGCATTTTATTTCTTCAAGTTTACACTTGATTAGTTTTTTCAATTCTATTTTATTACTTCAAATCATTTATCAATTATTATTATTATTTAAAAATTATTTTTTTAATAAAATTCCATTACTCATTGCTTTAAAATAATTTTTCAACAATTTTGTTATATTAGCGAGAGTTGCAAGGAAACTCTTCAAGTCCTTGTCAAAAGAATATTTTTCTGCTGTTCGGTTCGTTTCTTGTAATGTTTTCATGTCAACAGCAATCGTGGAGCTTTCAAACCATTGATCAACAAAATAGTCACAAAATGTTGTCAAAAGACACTGTTGAGGACGGTCTTCCAGAATTTTCATCCATCAGCATCCAAATCTTCTTCTGGCAGAAAAGCCAAAGCAGCAAACATGCGAGCATGGAGTCTAATTTCTGCATTGGATTTGTAAACTTCTGCCAAGCCTATACTTTGCACTTGCCTCCATAAGCATTGCTTGAAATGAAAATTGCAACCTTTTATTTCTATTGCAGGGAATACAATTTCCGTTCTTCTTATAGCCGCAGTTTCAAAATCCATAGTCAAACATTGTCCTGCAAATAAAATACAATCTGTACCTTCAAATAAAAAGCATTCTTTCATTTTTTTTTTTTACTTTTTTGTACACGAAGTATGACTCAGTTCTGTCAAGCAGCAAAGGTTTGTTTTAGGACGGATCTCATAATTCTGAACAGCAATCAAATAACGAGGGCGACACCTGAAAACAAGCGGAGCGAATTAAAACAAGGAGTGGGTAATTCTGTGATCTCCATTTTCAAAAGTATTCACGACCTGTAATCGAATTTTGGATATTTTAACGGTATAATAGATATTATTCAATTACGATATTAACTGAAAAAATTCGCTAACTATTCCGCGAGAATTTCAGTAAAAATTCTGAATTCCTGCCAGATTCATATTTCGTAACATTTGGGCGTCAATGCCCTGAAAAGCGTTATCCGGAAAAAAAATATATTACACATTGCCAGAATTTTTTTGAAGATACCACTCCCGTTGGCTTTTTTTAAAAAAAATCCATAGTAATGGAATTATTTTTGTGGAATCTTACCCTTACCAAAATTGCATGCAAAAAAATCAATTTTTTTATGCAACAGAAATTTTAAATCATGCATAGCAGCAACACGAGACTGATGAATAATTTTGTTGACAGAAACTACAACAGCGAATTAAGTTCTTAAAAATTCAGGCAGCAAAGATTCTTATCACAGAAGGAAATCTAATACCAGAGTGAAAGTTACAATTCTTCCAACTTTTTCCCCATCCATCCTTTTCATTAATCAGCTTCATCAGACAATTCATCAGTTCTCTTTCTCAGAATATTTCGTCCCAATTAAGAGAAATTGAATGGTATTTCATTTTCTTTCACAACTCCAAATCTGAGTTTCAACCAAATTTGTTACACAAGTAGATGGACAATTATAAAAAAAATCAAATTTTTTACCATTCTACTCATTTAACTTCTTACAATGGTTAGGCCACAATACCAGATTTATCAATATGTACACAAATTATATTGGATGAGCAAGTTGCTGAACAGCATTCCATAGATACTGAAACTGGACAGCGACAATATCACTCAAATATTACTAGTTTCAAATTAGTTTTCTTTTCAAAAATCCTTACATAATTTACCGATAGATATGTGCAAGGTATCAAAGAAAATTTCTTAAAGAAATTTTTAAAATACAATTAATAACAATACCAAATAAAAAATATCTGTTCATCTATTTTGGCAAGCTAAATACACCTAAATAATGATAAAAAGGATTCTAGACAATACAAAAACTAATCTGCATGCGTACTCTATAAAGAACTGGTCATAAGAATTCAAAACATTTCTCTGAATATATTCATGATAGTGAAGATTGAACTTAACTTTGTTTGAAAGTAGTACTTTAAAACTTTAAAAAAAAAAAAAATTGAAAAAAAGTACTTTTCAAATTCAAGTACAAAACCATGTAGAAAAATTATAAAGTTTAATTATAGCAATTAGGTGATGTGTAAGAATGATATATTTAATGATTAATTTATTTTTTACAAATTAAATAACTACTTAATTTTAATTCTTTAAATTTAGATTTTAATCATCAATATTGTGAATTAACCCTTTTTTCCTTACAATTACAAACAATTATCAGTTCTTATTTTTTAATCAAATTTTTTTTAGAAGGCATTCTCGTTTTTAATTTTGCTAAATTCATCGCAACAGAGACGAATGAATCTCGGGATTAAACTGTGTTACATGAATATTCTTAATTAAAGGGTTTAGCAATAGTCAACAAATTGAAAGTAACATTTTATAAATCCTCTATTTTATTAAATGCTACATTAATTAACATTCATTAAGAATTTTTTAAAAAATAATCTGAGTTACTAATCAATTAAAGAATTAGACTCATTCCTTATATTCCTTCATTTTACAAAAATATTTAAAATAATTTAAACACTTAAAGAAAAAGGACACAAAAAATGTTGTCAAGAATTGACATTTTTATTAATCTCATTTACTGTACAATCAATAATAATACTTAATGAGCAATTATCACAGTCAACAAGTATTAATTCATCACAAATTTCAGTATCTGACAACATATATTTTCCACCACACCGACAGTGTTTTTCATATTGCTTGAGTTCTGAATTGTAATAAGTATTCGAAAGATTAATTTCTTCCTGCACAGGACGAGTATTGTGAAGCTCTAATGATGCAAGCTCTGCATCATACTTACTACGAAGATTGTCATCACTAAGTGTCTTCCAAGCTTCATCAATAAGACGAAAATTCCTGCTACATTGGTCCATATTTTTGTCAGGATGATGCTCGCGGATTAAATTGTGGTATGACTTTTTAATCTCTTCACGAGAAGATGTGGATAAGACACCCAATACTTCATAATAATTTATCATCTGAAATTAAAAAAAATAATAATACTATTTAAACTTTAAGTACCATTTAATGCAAAAAAACCCTATCTATAAAATACACATTTAATTAAATAGCTTTTTAATAATATTAACAAATCAAAACATAATCTGTAAAATTTATAACACCATTTTACAATATAAGAATCAGAAATATCCCATTTTATATCAGTAAATAGAGACAAAAAAATCATAATAACAAATTTAAATGCCAGGGTTAGAAAAAATTTACAGACTTATTTTGTAGTATAAAAAATATAAAATTAAAAGTCAGTACTTATAAATAAAAGCTTTTGATTCAAAAGTATAAAAAAAATTCCCTTTTGGTACCTTCAAGTAAGTTTTTCAAAGATATAATAATTCTGAATTGCAGTCCTACAAGAAAAGAATTTAAAAAAATCTCATTACCAAATTAATATTAAAATATTGCACAGATATAATAAATATAAATTTTACAAATATGGCATCCAATAAATGAAAAGAAGATTTGATCTTTCAATTACAAATCCAATGATATCTCAATTAAACAGACACAAAGGCAATGTGGATTCAAAATTATAATGAACATTTCTAATAAAATATGAGATTAATATAATATTCTAAATGAATAAATAATTTTTAATTTTATTCATTTCTCAAAGATTGTAAGAGCTCATAGAATAGCTTTTGATTTAGATACAAATTAAAACACACAACTTTAATAATAATGAAGTAAAATATTACATTGCTTATTCCCTTTAAAATTATATATTTATATAGTAAATAATCACAGCATTACTTTTTTTTCACATTCATTTTTTAAGGTGGCTTTTGAAGTTTAGTAAGGAAAGTAAAATGTTTCCAATGCATTCAAAATCATAATTGCGATAATCATGCTCATATGATGCAAAGTAATTTAATAAACATCTTAGAATATACATTGTTATAATTAAAGTACCTAGCTTTTTGTAACAATATATATATTTCAGTTATCTTTTGAAAAAAAAATTAGAATAGTAGAGTAATGTAACATCAGATGAACTTGAAAACTAGTGGAATGATGTCTTGGTTATGAAATTGTTTCCATAGAGTATCCCAAACATGTTCCATTGATTCAAGTTAGATGAAAGTATTGACGATATCCTTTACTCTACAAGTTATTGCAAAAACTAGTTTCTAATTAGATGAACTAAATGACACTAATTGTTCTTTTCTTTTAAAATGAAAAAACAGTATTATCAGTATCCAGAGGAAAGAAAGGGATAAGAAAACATTTCTTAAACAATTTGCATTAAACTACATATTTGGTCGCTACTTTAATTCATATATATTTCTACACATGATTATATTGGACTTTTAGTTACTCATATTTTTAATTTTGTGATCCTTTACACACAGAATTGTAATTCTTTTAAATAAAATGTTCTTTCTATATAAAGATATGGCTATTACATCAAAAATGTAACAACCCATTATAAAAAAATAATACTTCATGCTCATCCAATATATCACTTTCACTGAATGAATTCTCATCAACAATTTGTCTCGTGACAAGGAATGCTAATAAAAGGTTCCCATTCATATAAATTATTTAAGATGGTTAAGAACAGTTTGTATCCGCTTGTTCAGTTCTGGTGACTAAGAAAAAATTCATTTTTATTAATTTTACAGCAATTGTGTTCTTTTTCTGATTCTGATATAATAAAAGAAGTAGAAAACCAGTTGTTAAAGCTGTAAATATCAATATCATAACCAATATCAATAAAATTTTGACAATTCTCATCAAATAAATACAGGCTAGTGGAGCTTGGCAGTAATTAACATTACACAAATATAAAAATGTAAGCCTATTAATAAAAAGTCATAGCAAAAAATTAAATAAAAACTTTTAGATAATGATCAGAATTATTCATTAAAAAATGATTAAAATAGGAGAAGTTCCAATAAATATTAATTCTTTTTGTTGAAAAATCCATCTCATTATAAGTAAGCAAGTCAAAAATCAATTTCATAAATTCCATTGAGGAAAATAGATTCATGCTATCAAATTTTATGCTAGTAAAATAAACTTCACTAGAAAAGATTAATCTATGCACATAAAAAGATATCCTTTAATCAATTAAATTTATGTTGAATATTCATTTGATAGTAATTTGGTACCCAATAATCCCAGCTACACTTTCTTCAAGAGCAGAAAAAAATGCTACAAAATATGCAAAATCATTATACAAATTTCAAAATAAATTAATTTACAAAAATCGATTCTTTTCCGTTAGCTAGGTATAAGCGAAAACTTGCCAAAGAAATTTGACAGAATTCTACATTAATTGACAATTTTTTTGTTTGTGCCTGCCTAATAGAAAAGTATCCAAAAGTCTTATTGCATATTTTCATGAACAGATAATTATATCCTTCATATGTTAATCTTTAATATAATTTGAATAATTTTATTAGAGAAACTAAAGTTTTTGAAATAAAATTTGCATTAACCATCCCTTATACTGTAATCTGACTCCTGAAGAAGATCTTACATCATATATGATCAAAGTATATCAGATTTACAGTTACAAATAGGATTCCATTTTTACAACGAGAGTTCACAATTCTTAAAATCAACATTATAATACAAGTCTGCAAATGGTTCTGTACTTTAAAGTAAAATTTAATAATCTCCAATAAAATACACATTGAAAAATGTTTGTAAGGGAACTATAATAAGGAATCATTCTAGTACTTTGGCTGGATTTCATGGAGCTAAATAATACAAGAAAGGATAATAACCAATTACATGACACATACAAGTGACAAAACCTGGTTTTCAGATGTATGTTCAAAGAAAAAAAGAAAATATACAACTTCTAACTATTATTTTTATTAGGAGTAAAACAATTCAAGTTAATGGCTTCTTACTTTTACACTTCAGATTACAGTTGTTTAATATTTTCATGTAAAATATTTCAAATAGGTTTTTAGGTTAAGACTAATGCAAAGGATCAATAAAGTTAAGTTAAAAGGAAAAAATTTGCTTATTTAAATGTTAACCACTAGCTTATGGGTGGTACAACAGTTGTACCAAGATTATTTTTACCTTTCCTTACGGGGCGATATAACTGTTGTACCAGCAACGAGTTTGAATTTCGTTCCCCCACTTGAACTTCCCAGCAATCCGTAATTGTTTCATAAAACTCCCTTCCCTTTTGTGCTTTACCCCATTGGGGTCAAGAGATTTCGTTCAGCTGTAGTTATAATCACTGTTGGCGGCAGTGAGTTTTGTGAACCCTGCTTTGGCGACATTTTTTTAAAGTAACACTCCTAAAAGCTCTCAATGAGTTTGCATAACTTCATTTATTAGTAGTAGTCGATTGAAAATATTATTCTTTTCCCCCGTTGCTTAATTTTTTAACATTTTAAATAATTAATTCTTTATCTTAATAAAATTTTATAATTTTGTAACAATATGCGTTTATAATTTTATACGAATGATAAAATTTTTGAATCAAAAATTACTTGAAATTCAGTTTCTGATAGAATGGTTAAGTGAAGATTGGCGTTCTAGATAAATTGTTACATCTTTGATCCCCATTCGTCACAGTGAAGAAAAACTAAATTGAATCTTGGATTGGTTTTTTTTTCAACCTGTCATTATATTTTACATTGAAAAGCGACAAAACAATGTTTTGTCTTCAAGCCTGCTTCCTCCTCCATGACTGGAACCTCGGGCATATATACTTCCAGTCATTAACATACAAGTTTAATTCAATATTTAAAAAATGACAACTTACAATTTCTTAGCTTTAAAATTTAATGTTTGAATGATATATTCAAACTAAAAATAAATTTGAGTTTTGATTTTTAAGCAAGCTACGAGTTTAATCATTATTTTTCATGATTTATGAAAACAGATGCTTTCATTATCTATAAACATTCATCAAAATTTATAATTCTAATTTTAAAATATTGGAAAAGGCTCTCAAAATCTATCAAAAATAATAATTAGTAGCTTTTTAGGCATTCCAAAATCAGAAGAGAAATATTAAAATCTTTATTCCTTCAATTTAATTCATTGAGAAGTTACTAGACATTTAAAATTTTCCAGAAATATTTGCACCAAAACAAAATAAAGTGACTACGTAAAAAAAGGCAGGAATTCTAGATTTAATTTGATGCATTTCTGAAAGATAATCTAAATAATATGCTTGCAAAAAAATTTGTAATTAATAACAAATTCTGATCATTTAGAATGCTAGCTTTATTTATTAAAGATTTTTTTGATAACTATTTCTTAATATAATTTTACAGCAATGAAATCTTATGCAATAAATTCTGAATAAAACATATATAATCTTACTTTGTTTAAATTAATCGTCTTTAATCTGGTGATTACCTACAAATTAATAAATTTTTATTTAGAAAAAAAAATTATAAATTGGTTATTAATTGTTCAGAAAATAGAACATACTTTTCAGAATTATTACAATGTTATGAGTAATTGAAATTCTCGGAAAAAAAATCACTATAAATTATAAGAATCGACAATAGAACAAAGAAATGTTATTAGTAATTTATATTAAAAACCTATCGAAATATGTTAGGAATAAAAATTATATTCGATTTTATGAGTTCAATATATTAATATTAAAAAATTCAAATCCACAAAATAGCAGAAAATCAACTGCTATTTTGCAGATGCATTTAATTTACAAAATAGCAAAAGATTGTTATCTGTGTTTTATGCAAAGAAATAAAAATATTTTTAAAAAAAATCAAGTACGATATTTATACATGATATATAAATTGTTACATTTAAAAAAGATAAATAAGTTAGAAGAAAAACAAATTAAAATTCACAAAGATGTGCTCAAGCTTTATAGGAATTAAATTGACAGCTTCAGTAAGACTTGAGAAATTTATTTAATAACAAGTATGATTGAAAAATTGGCAACAGTTTGTTTAATGTGCTAAATAACTGTACTGCAGTTATCCTATTTACAGGTTATTTTATATCATAAATTTTAATTCATTACTTATTCACGTGGAAATTAGTAAACAAATGTTTCAAAAGAAGGAGAAAAAAAAAAAACAGCGATAAAAAGCTATTTTTAGAAGACAGACGCAGTAAAACCGCAAAAAAGCAACCTAGTTAAAACGGAGAGGGCAGATGATCAATTAACACTACGGGAGCTTGAAATCGAAGAGATAAAAAAGGGGAAAGCATATGTTATCTTTCTTCACTGAATCCCCGCATGCAAAGGAACTTTTCCAAGTTTGGGTTCCCGCAACCTAAAGGTTAATTTTTTGCTTATAACACCTTATGTATTTGTTGTAAAGTGCTACTAAATAAAAATGGCTAAACTTTAACTACAAAAGAATCATTTTTAATTACAACCAAAACTACAAAAGAAATTATTAGTTTAATATAAATATATAAGCAATTAAATGTTGACATCAGAAACAAACAAATGCATCTAACAATTTTAAACTTTAAATTAAGCAGCATAACAGGTAAAAATGGACTATAAGTAATTAAACTTATTTATACTTTTATATTTTAGCACAGCTTTCTGAACTTTACAACACTTTGTTAAATGAAATAGAGAGAAAATGTAGCAAAACAGATTATATATCATTATATTTCAATAAATAATCCTACAAGAACAGAATTCTTTGATGTTTATATATTGAACAATTATATCCAATTTTTGAATAGAATAAAATATCTTGCATTATCTAGGAAACATTTATTACTTCAAACTTTTAAATCTTATATGTATCAATCCTATCTATGCCAAGTATTCTCACCCCATCCCCCCAATTACCTCAACCATCAGTAGAAATATTTATAATAATAGATGATGGACATTTTGTTTTTTAAGTTACATATTGTTTTCTGTTCGTTTGACAGAAAACAAAATTCATCTTTGATGGACATGTCTTTCAAGCCTTAAATTGTAACAAAATTAACTTCATCCAACTTTTTTGAAAATAAAATATAGTCTAGATAATGAGAAAAATCATGCTGTAAGGAGAAGAAATGAATGATTCAATAAATCTTATGTTTGCTTGCATATATTATCAACAAATGTTTTGATATTTCTAAAGTTAATGATTTAATTTTTTTAAATTAAATAATACATTGTTCAATAAATAAATATAAAATAACAATCATATATTTATAGAAATTTTTTACATAATATGCTTGAAATGAGGTAACCATAGAACATATTAAAGCAATTCACATGAAAACCTATAAAAGCTTGTTAAAATTCAGTAAAACATCTAGAGTAATATCTCATTATTAACAATATAACATCACTCAAATTATCTACCAACCAGATTTTATGCAAGTTCCTACTATGCAATACAAAAATCAAACCTCTTACATGAATATGCTATTTTTTAAAATTAATATTGTTAGTTAATCTGATATATTGTCTATGTATGTGAATAATATATTTATTCTCTTAACTTTCAATGCAATAATGGTCAGTCAATATTATTTTTGTTTATTTATATTAATAAAGCATTTTATATGCATAATTCTATAATAATAACATTTTATGTTATTTAATATTTTAAATGTACAGTTTTCTGTTCAATGAAAAACTATTTTAAAAATAAGTAGACAAATACATTAATGTGTGCAAAAGATTCTTTCTTGCCTTGCTTCATTGAGGGAGGGGAATATTTTTAATAACTAAAAAAAGTTTTAAAATATTAAATTTTTAGTTGATCTTCATTCAATCTCACAAGCAATGAGCAAACATGTTTATGAAGAGATGTTCCACAGTAAAGAAAACTACACAGCTCATTAATACGTCAAATAAGCAAATATTTTTAAAATAATGTTTTAGACAAATTACATACATATTTACAGAATCAATTTTGAAGCCAGAATGAAACATTTTCAAGTTATTAAGATATGACTACATAAAAAAAAAAAAAAAAACCTCAAAACATCAGAATGAACTATAAAAGGTGCGCAATCTTAAAGAAATCAAACATACTTTAAACTTTAATCATCCATTAAAGTTTAAAAACAAAGTATTAGTGTTTGGAAAGGAAATGCAAAAGACAAATTATAATATTTTATCAAATACGCAAATCATAGACCTGATATAAGTGAAGTAAAGATTTAAAAGACTAAAGATTTAATCTAGATGCATGTATTGATAATTTACAGCTAAACCAAGTTTTTTTAAAAGTATTTTCTTCAAATAAGAACAAAGAATTAAAATGTAAAAGACAATGATAATTACAATAATATAATATGCTGGTCAGTACAACCGATCAGCAAAAACTATAAAGCTTTCTGAATGGGGAATGGGTTGCAAAACATTTCTTATAAATCTTATTCAATTGTATGTTATTAATATTTAACAGGATAAAAATATATTCATTCCATTTACTAATAAAAAAATAACCATTTAATTGTCAGGTAAATTCCCTAACATCAGTATACAAACTTCAATTAAAACCTTATAACTTTTCAGTTATCATATTAAATAAATTTTTCATAGTTATGCAAAATAAATATAATATATAATCGAGTCACATATTTAATATCTGCTAAACAGCCAACACCAATAAAACAAATTTTATTTTTAAATACTACCTTAATATAAGATTATGCGCAAATTTAATTATTTTTTAAAATTATTATATTTAGTTGCTTCTTTAATAATTAATTAGTCAAAATTTAATTAAATAATGAAACTTAAAAGCATCATAGAAATAAAATGGTTTAAAATTTCGGTTATTTTTTCACTGAATTTCTGTAAACCACAATATTTAATGCATACCAGATTAAGTTGGCATGCCAAATTAAGTTTCAATCATTTTTAGGACATCACAAGTTGAACACAGATAATTAATTTCTATTGTAATCAAGACTAATTTCATATTTAAAAAGGAAAAATTATCAAAATCAAATACATATAAAATGCAGTTTTTAAATCTAATACATCCATTTAAGAACGAAAATCATTGTAAGCAACTATGAATGGTAATATTATTGATATACCAATCTTTTAAAATGCAAGAAAACAATTTACTCAATAACAATAGCCTTTCGAAACTTTCATAGTACTTTTGATAAAAAAAATGTGAAGTAAATTAACATACAACAGAAACCCAAATCAGCAAACAAATAAATTATAAATTTCATTTTCATTCATATAAATGCGAATGAAAGACAAAATCGATAATTCAAATAATTTATCAATTAGTTTAAAATTTAAAGTGATAGTTATTTTATGAATTAACAGAAACAAATCTGAAAGAAAACATTCATTTCGCTGACAGATATATAACAGAACAACAGTTAGTAAACAAAGATAAAAAGCGACTACATAGATTTTAATTCAGCATTTTGATCAGCATTAGAGAAATACCAATACCTAACTCAATTTTTTCTTATATGCAGTAACATAAAAACTATTATTAACCTTAAAACAGACCCGATTGACACCTTTACGTCATATTTACAGTAGTTAAGCCTACTTCCGCAAATAAGTCGGCGAGTACATATGATGCCGGTGAAAATATATACAAAATGAAGAATAAAATAATAACAAATAAAAAAACACACCTCTAAATTTTGAATGCGTCTAAAGGTTCATACACATACGACGGAGAGAAATTAGAGTATCCAATAGCGAAGAAATCACACGCAACAGATCACTTTGTAGAACCAAAACAACAACGCCATGACAGTTTTTTTCTAGCTGACGAATCACCCAAGATGCTTTGCGGGTGGAAAAGCAGGGCGCGCATGCGTCTTTCAATCCAATTAATTTTTTGAATAATTAATTAGCGGAGTAAAAATACCTTCTCCTGTGAATAAGGCTATTTTCACGGCTGGCCGTGAGTTAGAAACCCATGAGTGGTGACAAAAACAGCCCGCTGCGGACGGCGCCAAGGAAGGTTTCGGAGCCAATTTTTAGGCAGTTTGCGGGATTCAGAGGCGAGAAAAATCTGCGTGGCGTCAACGTTAAAACACTTGGATGACTCACCCGGCCATTTTTAGCCAGATTGGCGCGTGTTAATTAGGCCCTGGCATTAGTCCGATGAAACAGTTTGTGCGATCGCCGGCGACGACCGTTGGCTCGACGAGCACAGCTCTCGGGTGTGCTGCAGCTCGACCGCCGGCAAGCCAGCTGTGAGTGGAAGTTATCGATTTTTTTTGAGGGGGGGCTGATAGTAGAAGTGTCTGACTGCTCCCACATGTGTCACATTTTCATGGCGCACGCCGTGGCGGAGGAACATTAATTCTACCATTGTTAATGACTTGTGCTGCGATTTGCCGCCGGAACGTTCAGTTTTGCGTAGCGCTCGGCGAGAGCTGCACGCTACTCCTTATCGTCTGGAAGTGGAAGAAAAACAAAACAGATTTCCTTTCTTTTATATTTTCTTTCCTCGCTTAGACTCTCTTTGTTTTTGTTCGGATTAATTACTGAAATAATTAAATTTTGAATGAGGACTGACATTCTTTTAATGACTCGAAACTTGCTGGTGTTATATGGCAACAACCTGAGAAGAGGACGATATTTACTTGGAGTGTATTGAGTGGTAAGTTTTTTGGAAATTATTAATTTCTCTTACAGCTCAATCTCTCAGGAAGAAAAAAGGTATCATTTATACAGAAAAAAAAGGAAGAAAAGAGAGAAATATATATTCAGAATTTTTCCCTTTATAAATATCAAAACAAAAAGAGGAAAAGCGGGAAAAAGTAATATAGTATATATATATATAAATTAGGTAATTAATGTTTTGTTTTTCATCCACTTATTAAAGGTTTGGTTTCGTTATCCAAAATCTGATGATGGAACAGTTTCTGAAAAATTCGATTTTAATATTCTTATTCTTTATAATCATTTTTATTCATGAGTATCTTCGACAAATTCAATTAGCATTTAATGATTACGATACTCACATCAAGAAATGCAAATATTTTTCTGCGATTAAGACCGGAAGCACTTCCTCTATTAGCATTAGGAAACAAGTTTTCAAACAAAAAGAATGCATCCGCATATTCTACAATACAGTAAACAACTATTTTAAAAGAAAACCTAGCGGCATTGATTTTTGAAATTTTTAACTAATTTTAACAAATGGAAACTTTTTTTTTTTTTTGTAAATCTTCATTCCATTCATAATCATTTTTCTTCAGGCCGAATGAGGTCATTTATTATGCGAGAAAGTCTGATTAGAACTTAAATAATACAACTATTTTGAAATAAATGTTGAAAAGACAAATAATTATAATTACTAAACAATTGAATCAAACTTTCAGTAATAATTCTGTTTAGAAATATAAGTGGAAAATACAAACAAATAAAGAATTAGTCTTTTATTTTACAGAATTCTATTTTTAATCGCTTGCTCGGAATGTACTATGTCGTTGTTTGTTATTCCGCTCATTGTTCTTATGTTTAATAATTAGGCGAATCTATGTATAAAATGGAATTTCTGATGACATTTGAAAAGAATTAATATTTTAATGTGATCCTTCGAAACAGAACTCTCCAATTTATGTTTTCTAAAAAGATCGGTACACGTGCTCAATTTTTTTTATAGGGAAGATAGTCATTGCAATATGACTTTCTTTCTTTCTTTCTTTTTTCGCTCTGAATTTAAGGCAATAACATATTTTTCTCCACAATATTTAATTTCTACTTGTTTATGAAGCTTACATCTTTCCTTGCTCATAAGTGGGGGAAAGAAACATGTTTAGGGATTAGTCGCGAATGAGAGAAAGAATTGGTTTAAGAGATATAACCTTGAATTCGGATAAAAAGCTTATTATAAATTAGATAAAATTTATTGAGTGCAAAAAAGTCTAGCACTTCCTATAATAACTTTTCTTTTTCATGTAAGGTTTCCTTCGTATTTATAAGTAATTTTTAACTTTTGAACAAGAATGAAATTAATAGTTTTGCTTATTTTCCGGATGCTGCTACCAAGATAAGTACTGCTACAAAATGTTTCGCTTCTGGTTTCTCTCGTGGTCAAAATTATAAAGCAGGGAACATGCATGCTAGGAAGAACTAGTGGTTGTTTTAAAAAGGCGCCTATGACCTAATTTTCCAGCATTAATGTTTTGGAGTCGCCCAATCCAATCCTTAACTAACGAGCCATACAACTTTTATTCGTTTTCCTTTTTACAGTATTTTGCTAAAGTTTCTCTCCTACCCCAAGTTAAGTAGTAGCTATGGCTTAGCAAATAGGGAAGGGATGTAAGAAACAAATACCAAAAATTATTTATTGATACTGAGTTTAACATTTCTGTCATTTAAAAAAACAGAACAGTTGATTTTGTTTGCTATTTTATTATACCAAATTAAATTTGCAAATTTTAATTTGTTATAAAAAATAAGATGGAACTAAATTTGTAATAAAAAGTTAAATTTGTTTAAAAAAATAAGAAAATCTTATTCTTTTTTAAAATTCTTGCTCTCTTAATATAAACAGCCCTTCTATACTTTGTAATGTTCACTTCACGGTTAAGGCTACGGTTTTTTGAAAACTGTGTAATTTATTGTTTTATGCTCATTCATTAATAATTATTCCGCGGTTAAAGTTGATAGAATCATTCAAACGGAATAATTCATTACTTTGTGCTTTGTCAGTGATAGTTTTATCAGTCACAAAATCTATATTCAATCAGTTACTCAACCATTTCAAAGTTTTCTGTAAAGAATTTGCATATTGAAGTGACATTTTAATGACTTTAATTGTTTATTTTCTTCATATGAAAACTTTTAAAGCTAATATTGATTGATCAATGTTATTATTTACGGATGAAATATTGCGGTTCCATGATTTTGTACTTCCACTCAAATTATGAAAACCTTTTTTAGTATTTTAACATAATCAGTAGCTGATTCCCGACGAAGCAGCCTAGATAGCCGCCTAAGGTCACTGGGTAACCTCACCTCACCACAGATAAATGACTTAAAAAAGATGTTATAAGCTTAGTTGTTAGATAAATAATTTTTTGATATATACAAATTTTATGAATTACAAATTTTATGAATTTCATATTTATATTTTATGAATTTCATTTAAAAAACAGAACAGTTTCATCATATTTATTTCCAATATTTATAAACTCTGGACATCTGTTGGAATAATATTCTGTACTAATAATATTCTAAACATCTG
>JAOUZG010029335.1:803248-817185 GCA_026289955.1 Argiope argentata
ATATATATATATATATGAAATATGCGTTTATTTTAAAACATTTGAATTGTTATACTAACAATTTCATATAACAAACATTTTAAGCTTTTTCAGTTCAAAAAATATGTAGCTAGGAATATGTATTTCATTGATGGTTTTTAAAAGTTGTTTCTTTTTAAAATAATATTGATAAAAAGTCGCTTGGTTAATTGTTCTTATATGAATAAAAGCTTTGCCAAAAAAGTTACTTCGATTTTTTTATTAATCTGTTTCTGCAGATTTTATTTACATTAATAATTTTCAGTTTTTGTAGAATAAAATAAACACCCGCTTACTGCTAAGCGTAGTTAATTTAAAGAGAGAGCTTTATTTGATTAGGAAAATTTAAATATTAAAATATTTTGATTCATATAAGTAATTTAAATAAGCAGTTTGCTAAATATTAAAACATATATGACATAAAAGAACTGTTAGAAAAGTGACTTTATTGTTAATTTAATAATTATGTCACGCGTCAATGGCTTCATGTCCAATTTAAGACAATCTATTTTTATGCACCACGTCAATCAGATGATTGTGATAATTTCACTGTCTATTTCTAAACTCAGCAGATCTTTCGAAAAAGTGCGTAATTTTGCGGAAAATGAGATCTGGTGTAAATAAGAAAAATTAACGTCATTTTTAAATATTGCTAATTTAGCGTCTTCTTTTTGTAGCCTACTTGTGTCTTTTTATGTAGAGGCTGAGATAAGATTGTTTAAAGAAAACAACAATTTTTAGATGTTTATTTCATTTATCCGAGATTTGTTGTATGTATTCATTTCTGTGCATATAGTTGAGAATTGAATTTTTCTTGGTGGCGAATGGATGTGATTTTCCTCTTTGGAATATTTTTCGGAGAAGGTGAGCCAAACTATTTCTTCTCTGCGACTCGGTGTTTTACAAGAAGAGACTTTAAATCTGTTTCTTGAATTAAAGATTTTGAATCGATATTGATAAATTTTTGAAAAGTCTTCCTGTAATTTTTTTTATTGTTGCTTTTGAAAGTAATAAATAGAAATCGCTCAGAAGTTATTATTATTATTATCATTGTTTATTATTCCTATACAATTTGTTTTAGCAATTGATGAATTGGAAAACTCTAGAGTCCTTGCTTAACTTTATGTTTGCATTATGAAGAATAACCTTCGAAGCATCTGAAAGTAAAACAAATTTCTGATGACAAGTTAATTAATGTATTAATATTGCTTTGTTTTATATGCATACTTCATCTGAACGGGTATTTCCGCTTACTAATTTGAGCCGATCTGAGAAATTTGAAACCGAATATTTCAATATTGGTTGTTCTGGAGCGATTGTTCCTTGAATAAATGCAATATGGCTGAAAAATATTATGCTCGATTTCGTGTATTGAGTTGCTTACGATGTTCTCTGCGCAGCATTTGTATCCTCATTTTATATTTTAAAATGTTCTTGGCTAAAAGTGAAATATATACGATTCCGAAAAATGCCGTCACAACTCAATGCCATTTATCAAAGTATCGAGTATCAAAATCATTGTAATTATTTATCAAAATATTCCTGTAGCGCAATAACGGGGCATTCATTTTTTAGCACTCTGCAAATAACCTGCTTGGTGCTATTTTGGCGCTCTGAAAATGAATTAAAATCATATTAATTTATGCCATATGTATGGACCAATGTTGGATGGAGTTAATTCACTTTATATTCAAAAGGTAGCCGAAACTATTCCATTGGGAAAGCGCCAATTACTGTATAATGGTCTCGATTTTGTATTAATAGGGTATTAATCGTCACTAATTCGCTGGCACGCTTTCGCATCAGTCAGTAAGGTGTCAGTTATCGACCAATGACTACTGGCGATTTTTGTTTGTGCCGAATAGTATTAAGTTGTAACTACTCTTACTACCTTATCTCATGCTTTCTGACCATATTCTCGACAGAAAAATGGCAAATTCAAGATCCATTGTTGCCAAATATTTGCTATGTTCACAAACGTCTCGAATCGATCACTTCTTGGAGTCAAACCAGCGTCTATCAATTAATACAGCATAAAAGTTTGATGAGAAAGAAGAAAAGGGGAAGGTAGTAAAATCTGTCTCTTACACAGCTTTAATTGGACGTATCTTCTCTTTTCTTATTTTGGAATGCGCTACGGATTCACTATTTGAAAAGAGGTGCCATATTTGAAATTTGTTATGCGAGCACGAATTCACTCCATTTCAAATATCAGTTATCTCATTAATTGAAATGTTATTGTCATGTGAGAGTATGATATTGTTTGGTTAGGAGGTTTTAGTGTCCAAAATTTGAAGGCAAGAAATATTCGTTTTTTCATTGGTAGATAGCGAGTCACCTGACCCATGACATTTGAAGTTTGTTTTGCCAGTATTGTTTGAAATATTTAATTAAAGTTACTATCAATTGCTTTTTGTTTGTCGTTTTTATGAAATGACGTCATCTTTCGATTTGTTTACGATTTGTTTATCTCGCACTCAGAAGATTGTCGTTTGACTTTAAAAAAAAAATTCTTTTTCAGTTTTAACTATCGCACTTTTGTAAAATGCGACTTAAATTTATTCTTTAATGATATTATTAGCGCTTTCTTACAAATTGTATTTCCCAAAATACTGTAAATATTAGAATATAATTTTAATATGTATCTACATTACGTTCATTGGATTTTACCACATATACAATACCTTCCATTAATAGTGAACTTTTTGACGAAATTACTGGGTTTTTTAAATTCTTAAAATCGGTCGAGTTCCAAAACTTTGTTTGCCAGCTAGAAAAATTGAAAATTAAAGTTAAAAAATTATCATTAAAATGAGAGAGAGAGAGAGAGAGAGAGAGAGAAGTCTCATAATTTTTTCAAACCGATTTAAACTGGTTAAGGACTTAAATTCATTAAGACAAATAATCACTTAAAAATAGTGATGCTCTCTCATGATTTGAAATTTGCGACCGTAGATTTTATTATTATTTTTTAAATTTGAAATTGGATTTAATGTAAATAAATGCTTTATTATTATTAAAATGTATTTTATTCTTTTTCTTTTTCTGCAGTTTAAGAAGTTTTTTAGTGATGCAAAATTTAAACCATCAAGAGTATTTATTCATCCTGAAATTTTTTTATTATGCTTTGAAATAAAAATGTTATTTCCCTACCCCTAAAATGAAAAGAGTAGATCTTGAGCAACGTTGTGATGCAGAGATTGCTGAGAATTTTATTTTTAGAGACAGCGTTTTGTGCTTTTAGCATACTGATGGAAATCAAATATTCATTTTGATTGTGTGTGTTTTTCAACCAAGAATAAGGCACTAAATTTTGATACAAAATTTCAATTTCAGTATAAAAGTCACGGACCAATTTTTGTACATCTGAGCCATTGTGTATTGGAGTTATTGCGTTTAGAACCAAGCAAATATACATCTCTGCAGACGCTCAATACTTGACTTATTTGATTCCAAATTCGGTACGGATTTATTCTTTAGATATCAAAGCAGTGTACCATTTTTTTTTTCAATTCAGCTTTTCATATTTTACAGTTTTTGTTCATTAGCTCTCAGAAGATATGCTTCCTTTCAATGGATTTCGATCAAAATTTGATAGAAATTTGTAAAGTTGGTATTCAAATACTAATTTCATCCATCTAGATGAGGCAGTTTGAGCTATCGTATTCGCAAACAGACAGATGGACATAAATGCATTTTTACGAATCTCAAAATTTCGAGATCGAGTTTTTCGCCGATTACTAAAATTTCCCTTAGTATTTCCCTTCTAGAATAGTCATAAAAATTCTAACCTGTAACTTTTATTTATAATTACTTACTTCGAAATATTTAGAGTTACGACTTATGTAAATATACTTCCAATAATAATAGTAATTCGATATATGGTGTATGTTTTTCCATGTACAGCTAGAGTGACAGCTTTAATACATACATACAGATTTTTATGCATTTTAATACATACATACATTAAAATATCCATGAATATTTCCACAACAGCGAAACTATATTTCAAAGCGAGATTATCTTTAGCAAAGTTTTCTGAACCTTTTTTAAATGAAAAAAAAAGAGGGTATTCATTTAATTCCTTTTAAGAAAATATAACTTTATGAGTACAAAGAAAAGGTGGAAGAGGCTTTTATTTAGATTATTTAACATGAATCATTAGTAAGAATAAGAACAGAAAAAGAAAAAAAAACTAACATTTCAGTAAACACTTTTTGGAGGAAGGATTTTTTTGAAGAGATGGATACATAATTCCACCTCTTCAAAAATAATATAAAACATTAAATAAGATTTTTTTATTGTAGAATAATGTATTCATTCATAATAAAACTGCACATACAGTTAGGAATTACTGAACTTCACTTCATCATATAATGCACCGCCTTAATTACAGCAATACAAACAGCTTAATGATGCCTTTTGATTTATATACATTTTTCTCCACTTCATAGCATCTCGCATGATTCATGGCATTGCCAACTGAATTAAAACATTATATAAAATATTTAACTGTATGATTGTAACATTGTGAACTAGGTTAAAATATAATCTGCCATGCCTGAAAAGCACAATTTTTAACCTACCTAGACCTGAAGAGTTAGAAACCGATAGAACCCCCCCCCCCCCCCAAAAAAAAAAAATGGGCTGGAGAAATCAAGTGAGTATGTGCGTTGTTAACATAGAACGCACGTTCTCAAAAATCGTCTGCTCTTCAATCCGGAAAGCAGGCTTTTAATAGAAGAGATAAAGGAATGCGTTCTCAGAAGGAGGGGTGGAAGCGAAGTGTAAAACACACGAGCGAAGCTATTTATTGCCGCAAAAGGGTTCTCAAAAACAGGATGTTGATTATGCACTAATTATAGGGAGTGTTTAATTGACACTGGAGCCTTTGGCGTGGTCCGGGAGGGCACGGCCACTGATATTAATTCATTTTGTATGTTCACCGATCGGCTGAGGCCGGTTATTTATACATTCACACCTCATGATAGATTTTCATGATAGAAAAAAAAAAAAACGGATTATTTGTGTGTGTGTTTGATTTCCAATGGAGCATAGATGGGTTGTTTGAAGGGGGGAATTAAATTTTTTAAAGAAATCATAAATGTAAATAAATTGTGACAAAATGTACGATATTACTTTTCGCTTTCTCATGTATAAAGTATATGAAGTATACAAAGAGCAAGTATTAAAATTGCCAAAACGTTGAAGTTGGAAATTTTGACGAATCTCTACGATTCAATTAAACCTGAATCCCAAAGATATCGCTTTGGCATTACGTCTGTACTATTAATAGCATAACTGATATTCGTTTGGATCTAGGTGGATGAAATTTGGCATAAATAAATGTTCATAGATTACAGATTGTAATTAAGCGTACGAAATTATTGTTTGCTTTCTTATATATGAAGGTATGAAGTATATTTACAAAGAAAAAATATTAAAATTGCCAAAAAATTTAAGTTTTAGGTTTCCACGTTTCAGAGAGGCCTGGACCGTGGTTGTCTGGGGGTAAGGTATCAGCTTCGAAACTGGAGGGTTTTTCAGATTCGAGACCCAATTCCACCGAAGCATCGTCCTATAAAGGGGGTCTGGTACACATTAAATCCAACCGGTTGTAGCGCCCTCCCGATGTGTCATGTGGAAGTTTGGAGAAGGAGTGCCAACTCAGATGGCATCCTCGTCATCTGACCGTGATTCAAACAACCCTACAGTTATTCCTAGAGCCTATTTCGTTCCGAAAAAAAACCTAGAGCCGATTAAAACCAGACGTTGATGTAACTGAATTAAGCAAAAAAAAAAATCCAGATCTCCCCGAGCCTCCAAAGTTATATTTTTGACGCATTGTTCTGCGAACAGAAAAATTCAAATTCGCTCGGAGCTAGTTAGATGAAATTTGACATGTGACCATAATGCCAAATTGGCAGTTTTCTGTCAGATTTTGAAAGAGATCCATTTTCAGGGAATTTATTTGACTGACTAAGAACGCATAACTCCTAATGTAATGGCTTCGGTAAATTTTGATACATAATTTTAACTTTTGGAATGTAAATCCTTATCAAATTTTGAATCGAATCTATTAAAAGCTGAACTGCCTGTTTCCATTCGGGCTAACAAGGTTTCTAAAAAATGTAACGATTTAAGTTAATAAAATTTGATGTTATAAAATCGTAATTTTATGTCAGATTTTGATTTCAATCAGTAGACAAAAAGGTGTTCAAAATGCGTACTCAGTGTTTTTTTTTTCAGTATTACGAAGCACAAAGCGCCCGTGCGCAGAATGCTGAAAATAAAACATTGAGACTTGTGTCGTTCAAGATTCACAATTTTTATGTTCGAGAATGTGGGTGAATATCCCCTCTAATAAGGAGTGTGTGAAAAGGAAAGCTATTTTATCGGAAACTCATTCTGATTTCAAATTTAAAAAAAAAAAAATCTCTCCCTAACGTGCGGTGTTGTTTTAGACCAAAACAAGCATTTTTCTCATCAAATTTTTATATGAAATGATCCCTTATAAAATCTGGAAATAAAAAAAGCAAGAAAATGGTTAAAATATTAATAAAAAAACCAATTTAAAAATTATTCAGTATTTAAATAAGATTATTTTAAAAACATATTCAAGAAAAATATTTTAAGTTATGATTATTTAAACCTTTTAAAGTCTGAAAACGAAAATTTTTGTGGATTTCGATATTATTCTTACCTGATTAAGATTTTTAAATGTTTTTATTACTAATTTTAGAAATCCTTCTTTTAGAGAAGAAAGGAAAAAAAAAGAAGAAAAGGCAAATATAAAAGATGACCAGTAATGTTGAATGCAATTATTGTTAAATTGTCTTTTTTTTAGTTACATTTTCAGATAGTTCCTTTTTAATGGCAAAGTATTAAAATGTTGAAAACTCGAGAATGGAAGTTTGCAATAGACTTTGAGATCGGCATTTTATTTACTTTTATTAGCATAGAAATAGAAATACAATGGATGTATTGTCTATGGATTGACATCATTTCCAGTCGCATGGTCGCATGAGTGTTGCGTAATCTTATCTAATTGTCTCTTAATGAATAATTTTGTTTCTTTATGAGAATTTTAATATTTTGTTATGAGAATTGTAATGTTTTTATCAACTGGTTGGAAAATTCGCAATCCAGTTACTTTCATCCATAATTTTTGTCCTTTTTTTTCTCGTAATTGTTTTCATATTCTTTGATTAAATATTAAAGAGCAGTCAATTAGCATGATTATTATTTAAAATCATGTAATAAAGATTCGCGTTTAAAAGAAACTTTTTTGCCGTTTTATTCAATGTTTACACTGCATTCGACAATGTTTGAAATTTTGGTAAATAGGTATATTGTTTTAAGTTCATAGTCACAATTGTAACAAGTAAGTTACAGAGGTGACTGTAAACCTATTTTGTCTAAACAAACCTGTTGATCAGGGATACGTAATCGTTGCAATGGTGTAATTATCTTGTACTTCTAGACAATACGAGGTCATAATTTTAATAAATTGATCAATTTAGTTTCATATTTCAACATATTTTGGTTTCATGTTTGGAGGAAAAAAGATTCGAGACCCATTACTATGTTTGCAAAATCCTTATGTGCGTTAACATCTTTTATAGTTGGTCGTATTTGATTATTTTGGCACATCGTCAGAAAATTCAAAATGCGTTAGTAAATTCAACCACTCTTTAAATTTGCAATGTACGTCCCTAAATTGCTTTCATATAGCTTGACTAAGGAACACTAATCCAACTGAAAAAACAGACTTGATATCTATTTTATGTTTTCGATCGTGGATTCCAAAAGTGTGGGTCATCGGTCAATTTTTTAATGGGACTACTATTTCAAAAATGCGATGTGAGCTTAGGATTTTTATCAATCTGATATTAGAAAAATGTTTATAATAAAATTATATTTAATATTAAATGTTTTTCCCATCTCGGAAGTTCCTTTTTGCCCCCCCCCCCCATTTTTTTCTGAAAAAACAAGTACTGTTCATCTCAAGTAAAATTTACAACTTACAAAATTCGATTTCTAACCAATGGAAGTGGCATCTTCGAAATCTAATCGCATGCTTTTAGAGATAAGATGCTATCTTCCTGCCCTACGGATTAAAACCTTGAACTTAGATATGGCCGCGAATTTCATATGTGCTTAAAATTTTATTTTCAGTATTCTACACACGACAGCTCTGTTAATTTGTTGCATAATAAATGAAATCGATATTGTTCATCATTGGCATTTAACTGGCTCAATAATTTCTAAATATTGATATTTGGAGTGAATCTAGAGTCTTTTGCTAAGTTCTAGAACAATGTTCTACTTTATATTTTGAATGCTTTTTTCTGAAGGCGTGGAAATGTATTTTGACATAGAACTAACTATAATTTTATTATTAAAGTGACTCTTTGACTTGCTCGTAGTCACATGGGCAAAAGCTGAATGACTATATCGCCGCTACAGCAAGTGGTTCAGTGGTTAGGACTTAAAGACCATCAGGTATAAACCTTTCCTAAGCAACTTTTCATGTACTTACGGGAATGGCGAGAACCGATCACCATACTATAAGCTGCTCAACCTCAATTACGAGAGGCCTCCCGAAGGATAATAAGAAATATCAAATTTCAATTATTTAAGGGCTGCGTTTTTGAATTGCTACATTTATATAAATATGGAGAGGAAAAACACCCGGATCGATAAAACTATTTATTCTTTAAAGATTTTGTTTCGAATTTGATATAAATTTCCGAATCTTAGATAGTACAACTGTATAGCTAATGTTACCCATCTAGCCTTCTTTTTTGTCTAGCTGTTGTAATAATTTGTATATGGACAAATAGATTTTTTTCTTAAATGATTTTTATTGAAATTTGATAGAAATCTGATAATTTAGGATTGAGTCCATATACGTATTTCTGGCTCAAGCCGTTTTTAGAATCGTCGTTTACGCAGGCAGACAAACAGACTTAATTCCAAAAATATGTTTTTCAGATTCAGGTAAATCTGATTCATCGAAATTTTGGGTTCGAATTATTTTGACAACTAAAATATTTTATATGCTTCGTATGCGAGAAAGCAAAAGTTGTCGCAATGTTTAAAAGCGTGTGAACCCGGTTTTGAATACTGGGAAAAATTTGAAACATTCTTTGCTTTAAAGTCCTTTATAATATTAATAATTGTTTTGAAATTGAAAATGAAGTAATCTAGATTTTTTAAAAAAGCAAGAAAGGGCACAATGTGTTTGACCAAAGAAAAAACAGCAACATTATTTTCAATTAAAAAAAAAAGAAAGAACGAATGTGTTTGAAGTTCATACGCAACACTTTTTCTCGCAGCTTCTCTGCTCTAATTAGCCTGATGCAGCGTGAGCAATCAGCACCATTTCATCTGTTTGCTTTTCTGCATTTAGGTTTACGCTTTTATTGTTGCGACTGTAGAAAATTTCTGCTACCCGTACCGTTCCGTCTGACACAATGGCTTTTGTTTCACCGCACAAAAGTTACTCCTAAACGGTATTTGTTTTCCTCATTTGCGAAGTAACATCGTGCTAAAAAATGTGAATGCCTTGCCAAAAGAAGAAAGACGGCAACGAATTTGCTATTTTGTAGCGGAATAATAATTTAAGGGGAAAAAGTGCGAATTCTACAAGTACCACCGCTGAGTATTGTGTCATTTGCTTACGTAATCCTGCTGCTCGATTGAATGATGTGTCCATTTGTCATTGGACGCTGGTCATGCTCCCTGTTCCATATCTGGACTCGCAGACGTTTTAACAATATAAGGTATTTTAAGAAGATAAGGTTTCTTTTCCCACTAATTAGTTTATGTGCTTAAAACTCTGAAGATATCCTCAATGAGTTAACTATGTATGGGGGGTGGAGAAATTGTCTTTAGGTTATCTGTTAAAATGGATATTTTCCGGAGCTTTGAATTCTCAAATTGAGGATCACGAGACAATTTTTGACTGTTTAATTATATTAACGATCCGTTGGAAAGCAACATGAGGGCTATTTGAGAACGGACCTCGTCATTTTGAACCGTGGTGGGATGAAGAGGACGACATCTGAACTGGCACAGTCCCTCTACACGCCACACCTGCAGGAGAACGTTTGGCCTTGACATATTTAACGAGCAACTGATCCCCTTAAATGACGCTTCTTTGTTGGAATCGGGTCTCGAACCTAAAACCTTACGACTCACGAGCCGTGACCTTACCACTATGCCATTGCATATTTATTTATTACTAGCCGCCTTTGGCGACCAGTCGGTTCGCCAGTATTAATGCTCGTTAAATTTTCATGTAATATTTTATGTAGCTGTGTCTCATAACAGGTTTTTCACCAAAATATATTTAAACCAAACAAACTTTGATAATCAAATAATTCATTTATAGTATTATTTAGTATAATTTTCTTCAGATGTTCTGTTCATTGTACTACTCATCTTTCTCTTTCTATCCGAGCTATGATTGTCCCGGAATTGATATTTTAATTAAATGGTGGAGGGAAAGGTCTAAAATTCTACGTTTTTATAGAAGAATGAGATTCAAATTTTCATAAGTGTAAACACACTGAACAAATAAAGACACAATTGATTTTCAAGAGATGCGAAAGTTAAAAACAGCTTGGAAAATGCCGCGCACAGAGGAAATAATGGTGACACCCACCCACCCTTCTTTTCTTTATTTTTCTATTCTTTTTTTCTTTACTAATTTTCTTTCTACAAACCCTTTTTGCCCTCTGTTATTCTTTTTTTTCTTTCTTTATTACTTTATTATGACTTTATTTTGAGCAGGCATAGATTAAATATCCATACAGACTAATAATAAAAGCAACTATTTTCTTTCTTTTTTAAACATCCCGTTATCTATAAATGAAAACCAACTGACTTCGCGCATTTCTTTCTAAACAAATGATAATTTATTACTTCCTGCTATCTTACTCGGTGTGGGGGATGGAAATGTAGATTTTTGGCGGTAAAGTAAGAAAAATGTCCTTTTAACTATTTTCCTCGCAGTTTTTTCATTTTTTCTCTCCATAAGAACCATCCTCGTGTCTTAACGAAAATATTAAAATAAAAATTAGCCGAATCGGGCGAGCGGTTCTCTAGTTTTGCGCTTAGCAACGTATTTCGAGTTCCATTTTTATTAATATATATTGCTAAAATATTGATATCTGTTGAATTTTAATTGAAATCTGCCGTCGAAAAGTTTTTTTATCTGTTCGACCACTCGTACGCATATGAACACGATTACTTAAATACGCAATCCACCTAGACACTTGAAATTTTCCACAATATTTTATCATCAGGAACTGAAGATCTTGTCAAATTTTGGACTAAATCCGTGTAAAGATATCTGTATGTTGTGCCCTGTTATTATATTTGCATAAATAGATTGTGGTGAAAAAAATGCATGAAATGAGATTACATAACATGTTACATGACGTCTGACAAGATTTGTACTTTTAATTTTGCTATCACAAATTTTTGATACTGAATTAACTATATTTTAACTAAATTGAGAAGTTAATTAACCTCTTTAACTAAATATCTTGTGAATCAAACAGACTAAAGAACAGCAGAAATCCAAAATTATCTAAACCGAATTACTCGGTAGTGTTTATTTCAGTTCTGTTGATGACTCTATTTATTACCGCACCGACTCAGTCGCAGCCAATTTCCCCCCCCCCTCCATACACATCTAATCCCTCCAAGAATTAATTGCTTTAGCCCTTTCGCTAATTAAAGCGCAATTAAATTCCCTTCTAAGAAAAACAATGTAACGAGAGAGAAGAACCATTTGAAGGCTATTTCGCTGCCTCTAATCGAAAAGCGTGCTAAAATTTCCCAACAATTCTAAAAGTTTATTGGTGATAAGAACCTAACCATGCCGAAGAGGGGTTAGGCAACCAACAACAACACTGGTAAAAAAAATGGCAAAAAATAGAGAAAATAATCGTTTTTTTCCCCCTGGTAAGGGAATTAAAATAAGTACCTAAACCCTTTTTCTGTAATTCGTTTCTTGGTGGTGGTTTGAGAGCATTTAAAGAGCACCTGAAGAAAACACTCAGGAACTGAGAGATTTTGTTTCTTTGCATACAATTAAGGGGTCTGCTCGTCTGGCATCAAAAACTAAAGTTTTCTCCCCGCTTAGTAATTAAGTGTAATCTGGTCCTAATTATCTACGGTATATAATTATCCCGAGTTCAACTAATTGCACTTACCCGTTTGCTAATTACACAGGGCTCTCTCTCGTCTTGCTCCAAAAGGTTCTCCTTGCCCTGGGAATAGAAGACGCGCCCCGGCGTTTCATGGGTGCGGTGGATGGAGTCTCTCCCGTTTTTAATCTCATCGCTAATACTTACTTTTTTCTTTTATTTATTCTTTGGGAGTCCTTTTTTATTTTATGTTTTTCTTTTGCCCTCTCTTTACGAGACTCATTTTCTATTCTTTCTCTCTGGCTCGCTCTTTATCGGGAAACAATCGATATCTTAATCGCTTTTGCCGAGAAAACGATTAATCAAGTTTGAGCAACCCATCTTCGCAGCAGTGCTTGTTGATGGAAAGCAAGAGAGTGGGGGAGGAGTGCTAAAAATCCAACTGTAGGGGGAGATATTTTTGCAAAAGGGCAAGACACTAAGGACCTTTTTCCACCCAAGATTTTATTTGTTTCTGCAGTTTTCTTTGTCGTATGATTTTTCGTTCAATTATTCCGGCTATTTATTAACGATCGGTGGCATATGTCAAGTTTGGTTATTGGCAGCTTCTCTATTCTGTGCACAATGAAATATTTTTACACGCAACCACTTTGATTGGTGATTTATTAAGTACTATAACTACTGATTTGACTTGGCAGGCATTACCAAGCATTTCATTGAATATGAAACTGCGCGTTTCCTTACAATATTCCTACATACAATTTCTCTGTTCCTTTCAGAATCCCGAGATTAGCACTTTTCGACGATTGTACTTCTCTAAGGGTGGTGCTCAAAGAGATGAGTAGTTATTAATAATCCGAATTCCGCGAGTTCACCTTGCTGCTAAAAAGAAACATCTCTTTCTTTCATCTTTCCTTTCACACCTTTTTTAACGAAATAAATGCTTTCTGACGAATGCATTAAAACGCCGAGTTTTTCCAAATGCAAGAATGTATATAGTTCTATCTATACTATTTTTTACCTATCTTGATTGTCTGCTTCAAGATATGGGTTTCAGTTTAGTTTCATGTAATGCCGGGACGATTAGCAGATCTGAAAATAAAGATAGAAAAACCGCTTGGAATAAATACTAGGGCTTTTATTCTATCTTTTAAATACTAAATATGGCTAAAAAATGGAAAATAATAATCATATCCGGATACTATTTATTGTGTCATTCATTTTATCAAAACAAGTGGTATGAAAACTCTTTGAATGAACTCTTTGACGCACTGAATACTCTTTCCAAGTAAGATTTTTGCCTTTCTAAGCTGTGACTTCATACTTGCCTCAGCTTTCTTATCTAAAATAAAAGTTTTGAATTTCAGTTTTATGAGTTTTTATTCACTTGTGTTTGTGAATTTGGTGATCGGAATTCTGTCCCTTTTCTTGGCATTCTGCGAAATAAAAGGATGCCAGTCACCGGTATATTTGCATTCTAATGATCCTTCAGAATTAATGTATTTCTCGAAACCAATTAAAATTCCATAAATATTTGCGTATGTTATAATTAAAAAATGGAATGATAAATTTAGTTTTATTAAAGTTAAATTGATTTGTCTTTTAAATTTTGGATAAACACTAACATTTTCAAAAGATGCATCTTCCATCAAAAAATTTTCTTTTAACATAAATTATTTGCTCTAAAGATAAAGAGTCTAAAAAATTAACACACACACACACACACACACACACACACACACACACACACACACA
>JAOUZG010029335.1:817195-827724 GCA_026289955.1 Argiope argentata
ACACACACACACACACACACACACACACACACACACACACACACACACATATATATATATATATATATATATATATATATATATATATATATATATATTATTCTTTTCGATAAACCAATTTTGCACAAAAAATGCTGTCATTGTAAAATTTATTTTAATATATTGTTAAAACTTCATTAATTAGTAGAAGTACGGCTAAGAATTGAGATGAATAAATGATTTTAACATCATAATAGATAACAGCAAAAATAAATTTGTAGTTTATCAACTCCTTTTCTTCGTCTATCTGTTTTCAGAAGCCACCGGTTCTAATGTTGATACAGCAGGTCATAGTTGAATAGATACTGTTAGTTTATTGTGCCTCCTTGGAATGTTCATTTCGCCACGCTACATTAAGACAATTTATTGTCCATAGCGTCAGCGTGATCCCCTTTATGGAGGTATGCCATGAATCGATTCATGTTCTCGGTCCCCATATGTGTAAAATTTAGCTAATTACTTGTTAGAGTGTAGGCGTGTGAATGTGGCTTGAGTAGGACGTCGTAGGGACATGATCTAGAGTAGGGCTCTTAGATGTAGAGTTGGGACGTACCTGGAGCAATGGAGCTAAATTCGGGAAAGGCGAAAACTTTTTCTTCTCCAAATAGAATATATTAATTCACTGGAATCTGTGCTCATATTATATATCTTTGTATTGATTAATGTATATAAAAAATTTATTTTCGTCCCTTATAGAATACGTACCGAAATATCTTTTACCTCTCGATGTCATTTTATATGAGGGGAAAATTCAAAAAGTTCTAATTTGGGATTCGATTCTGGTGAAAATCTGCCTTTGTTTAAAATATCATCGTGTTTGATATGAATTACCTTGGAATTTCGAAGAATTAGAATATTTTATCACTACGTTGTCTGATAAAAATTCAGAATAATGTGATCTGACCAAAATAATTTTTGTTTAAATTCAAAATGAACCATTCTTCTATAAACTCCCTCATCAAATATTTAATATAATAATTGTAATTGTTTTTCAATAAACTTCGTTTGTGAGTGTCTAAATAAACACAATAAGGATCTGAGCAGTTTTTCTTTATTTGGCGATGGAAAGTAGATGAATTAATCAAACTTCATTAAATTTTATAACTATTCTGGAAATGGTTAACATCCATTTTCAGAAAGATAAATGTTTAATGTTCGCTATCTGATTATGCTATTTAATTGTCTTAGACCAAATATATTAGTTTTGGCTCCCAAAATTAATCTTACAACATGCAATTTTATTGGAAGTATATTGTTCAATAATTGAGTAGCATCTGATTTTCTAATTTTCAAAGAGTTTGTCTACAATAAACTGGAATTTTGCAGAAGGTACACATAAAGCTTTGCGTAACGACAAAAAAATATTTATATATTCCCTCTGCCAAGAGCTGTCTCATGGTCACTGAGCCGTCACAAAAATATTAACTTTTTTCGGGTTCATCGTTTTTATTTCCTCCAGTGGATTCTCGCCAGGCTGCACCAGCGCCTTGGATTCCATAACGTCTTGCCAACACTTTCTCGCCCTTTTTCTTTCCTTCTGCTCGTCGCTTGCCGATTTCATGAAAACCGAGAGACCGTGCGCTTTGCTTCGATTTTAAACTTCGATGTGAGAACGGAAGGGGGAAATGTTTAACTTTTCTTTATGTTGTGGATTCTTTATTCTTCTTGATATGAAAACAGAATTTTGCGTTCCTTGAAGAGTATGAAGCAATATGATTTTCTCTCCTTTCATTTGATGGCAGATTGAGAAATATCGTGACCGCACACTTATATTAGTCTTTTTTACTTTCTTGTATAAGTGCATAGAATGTGCCATGATCATAACACATTCGATCTCGAGATTCAAATAATTTTCACATTTGAAATATCTCTGATTTCCAAAAACACATTTAAAAAAATGACTGTATATCTAGATAAAGAAATCTCGTAAACATTGGAAAACTCCCGTCTCTCTGTATGCGAAAGATAACTCAAAGATGCGTTGAGCTAAATGGATCAAATTTTGTTATAGTTTTTACATTAAATTTGTAGGTTTCTGTTAAATTTTGAGCAAAATCTATTCAAAGAATTCTGCACCTTCATTTGTTCGAATATAAGACGATGACTACTAAACAAAAAGAGTCAGTGGATAAAACTAGTCTACATAAAAAATATCTACATAAAAAACTAGGTACAATATTTTTTATGTAGATACCATCAGATTTTGAGCCAAATCCAACGGGAGGTAGAAAATCGTCTGTCGGTCTGTACTTTTGGTAGCATGTAAAAACGATATCTCACAAACGCAATGATGTAAATATATCACATTTGCTATATAATTGACTAATTTTGTCGTTCTTATCGTATTCTATTTTAGAGCACTGTAAACTGCTTGTCCGGGATTAATACTCAAAAAACACGCCATGACTCCATTAATTCTGTAAAATGGCTAAATCCACCCAAAATTTAATATTTTGTTACCATGTGCGCAATTCTTGCTATCCCTAGTCATCTGCTGCAGTTTTATGAGAGAGTATGCGAGAAAATATCACAGAGACTACTATCTAAAAATATAAAGCGTAAGGTTGAATGATTAGAACATGCTGAAAAAATAAAAATTTGAAAATTATGTTGTCTTAATATAAAGAGACTGTTTGAAAATCATTAATCAATTTTAACATTGTTAGGAAATTTTTTGGTCTTTACGTCTTAGACCATTGACGCCAACGGTCGTCAACGATTTAGTAACTTATTGGTGTTGGATTCAAATTTGGCGATAAATTGTCAACGCCAACGAAACCAAGAAAATGGCGGACAACCGTTAAGGTTTGAACAATTTTTAAAAATATTTTTTTGCCACTATTGACGGTTTAGCAACTCATTGGCGACGCCTTCAAATTTGGCGATAAAGATGGACTATCTAATACGTAAGATTAAATTTTTTCTGTTAACTTAAACTTCGTATTAAAAAGTAAAATGAATAAATGTGTTTTGGGTTGCAGTAGTTTTTTTTTTTTTTTTGTGACAGACTGCTATTTCTTTGCTTAATATGTGTCACATGTAATACGATAGGAATCTGGGGTGTAGATTATTATCATTATTTCCACATGTTTTTGCTAAGAAGTAACATATAAATGAGATATATGTATAGTTTATCAAAATAAATTAATAATTAATAAATGCGGGGACGTTAGATAGTTTTTGAATTTTTTTTAAACCCTTACACGTATTTTGTAAAACAGTTTAAAAATTATAGTAGTTATTTCCTTGATAACATGCTTGTGCCATACCCTATCTTGTGGAGAGAAGAGCGGTTTTCGAAAAGGGAGAACGAATTGTAGACGTAAACAAACAAATCTCGATCTCTCGTTCCCCAATCTAAACAAGATCTCACGTGAGGGACTTATAGCTTTCCCCCACCCTTTTTTCCCATCTGGTGCGCAGATTACGCTAAACGTGCACGTGTGAAATGTAATTGCGGAAACTTATGCGCAAACACTCTCTGTAGGATTCCGCTGGTTACACTTCCGTTTTATTATTATTTCTCGTTTTCTTTTTTCTTGCTTTCTCCCCTCTGACTCTTTTCACTTCACTTCAGTCTTGGAGCAGACGATTCCCTAATCAACGCCTCACTCTCTGGCATGCAAAAGTTTCCAAAAATAGTAACCTCGATCACACTGGGAGGAAGAACACACATGGCTCTGTATTCATCGTAATCGTAATCGAGGATGAAAATATTACTACAGGGATGTTTATGTCTGTTACGAACGTAAAATCACGACTGATAAAGCAATATACATCTTTCGAGAATTTTTTTCTTCCTCCCCCCCCCCTTAAATTGTAAACACTTTTCATATTTGTTTTCTCATCATGCTCTTTCGTAATTCGTCGTCTCTCATATGAAAGACTCCGTTTTTAGCTTAATTGAGGAAGTGTTAGATTATTAGTTATTATTTTAAAAAGCTTATGTTTGTCTGGGTCTTATCAATATCTTGATATCTGCTAAGAGATTTCGAAGTTTATTCTGGAACCCTTCGCATTGAAAGAAGAAAAACAAAAGTCTCCAGATCAGCAAATAGAAGTCATAGAACATATGCATCAATGCTGCTTCAAATGATATCTTAGTTATGCTTTTTATGAGTATGTGTATTTTGTAGCCTAAAAAGAATAACAACATAGAACACGACATTTTAACCTTCTAACCATATTATTCAAATAATTTTTTTAATAATTGAAACACTTATTAATCTGTTATTTTCGAGCATAAGTCCAAATGTTCTTGTAACAAAATGCTTTTGATATATAACATTGTAAAAATGTCGTTCGCCACACTTTTACGAACGGGTTTTCTATATTGCCCTGCAGGAGATTATAATGGAGATACTTTTTTATATTTAATAAAATTTCAAAAAACACTTTGCTGCATATTTTAATTTAATCAATCTTTGTTTATCAATTATTGTTGCCTCGACTGCTTTGTTTTCAGAATTTCATTGTGGTTACGATCAAATGTAATATATATTTATATACATATATCTTACATATATAAAATCCCCCCTCTCTGCCTTCCGATAGGAAATTGGCTTCTATTGAAAAAATGAATTTCAGCCTATCATTTAAAATTCAAACATTTTTTAAATATATATTGTCTTAAAATTTTTTAATCCATTTCTGTGAATTTTATTTTATATTAAATAAAATGTTAATATTTTCTCAAATTTACTATCCCGTAAATAACTAACAAATAAAATCCATATGTCAAATTTATGATTTTAATTTATTTTAAAATCAAGAGAAATAATAAATTTTTTGTTGAAGTTGGCATCTGATAACCTTGTAAAAAAATTTTATGAGTCAGATCTCAGATAAGTTTTAATTGTTGATTACAAATTAGTTAAATGAAGGCTAATCTAATAAACTCCAGTTTACTATTCTTGTGCTAGTTTTAGTCATATTAAGTATTTTTATTGCATTAAAAATCCTTTTTTCATTATTTTTTTAAAATTTATTCCTTTTAACTGATTATATATGTTTAATATTACCATGCATAGTAATAAAGTTAAAATTTGACATTAAAGTTCTTTAATTAATTAATAACTATTGTTTTATATTTTACTATCCTAACGCTTAAGAAAAATGTAAATTGAAAATTGCTTTAAAGTCATGGAGGAATATGAGTGAAAAAATGCTTGAAGAAAAATGAAAGTTGACAGAAATCGCTGGATACAATATTCATACGTGAATTAAAATCCTATTCAACTCAGTGAATTCTTCTAGAAAATCATGTTTTATAACACGTTGTTCTCCGATAACAAGCCAGTTTCACGACGATTTTTATATGGGCAGCTTTGTTTAAAAGCATAGCACCTTTGCGGTGCAAAGCCGAACGGCGCGTTATCCCAACAAGCCCAACAACCTTGTCTTATTGGGCATGATCAGTGCTTGACTGGGTCTCCATTTGGGGGGAAGGCGCTCTGTTGCCATCGTTTTTTGATAATTGATACAAGGACATAAATACTCTTCCTAAAATGTCTGCGAAAGAAACGTTATCTGCAGTTTATAAATAAATAATTGTGCTCTCTTACTTTTTCAAATAATTTTTTTAAATAAACACTATTCTCAAAAATATTTCTCAATGTTGGTTTTAGATTCAAATCGTTCCCAATGTTCCTACAAATTGTTTAATTTTTTTTATCCATCGATAAGAATTGCATGAAGATTTTATTAATTTGTGATAATGTTATTTACAATTAGAATACTTTAGGTTAAAATGTTATTTGTAAATAGTATAAACTTTGTTCAGTTGAATTTCATTTATGTAGGAGCAAATAAAACTTCTCACAATTAATATGCATTTTTTCCTATTTAGAGTGTTTGAAAATTTTGGAAAGGAAAATAAAATAGACCTTGTGACACAATTGAAAAAAATATATCACATTTTTCGCAAATATTGTATGCAAATGATTAACTAAATTTAATCTTCTTAACTCCTGCATTTAAAAGAGAGAGAAAATGGGGGAGAAGACACCATCCAAACTGCAACTAGGATCGAACTTATGACATTCATGGCAGAAATCGGGCACTTAAACCTGACATGACTCTCTACTTAATTGAATATCTTGCAATGTTAATAAATTTCCGTTTTTAAAGTTGTTAATTCTGAATCTAAGGTTTATATTCTATCAATGAATTTATAAATAGATTTAAATTACTAACTTCAGGTTTACACTCCCAGAACAGAATTGTTCTAAAAAATCGTAAAACTTCTTTAGATTCAATGAATTCAAGTTTGGAAATTCTATTTTTGATGATGACCCGCCAAGTGGTTAATTTTATCACTGCAACATTCAGCTATGAAACAAGCTTCAGCAAAATAAATCAAATGAATGCTCAAAAATTAGTTTAAATAGAATTCATAAAACATACCTTCAAAGCCAAAATTCTTGTAAGTGGTAATCACATTTATTTGAATAATTACATGCATTATCTCTACCCATAATACAGATGGGTAGAGATAATGTAATACAGAATGTGTGTATGTGTGTGCGTATTGCTATCTTTAAGCCTGATTAAACTGGGCATATATGTATATCTTAAAAGATAAAAATGTATATTTTGTTGCAGAAGTATTTTTTTTTGTTGAAATTTCAATTAATTGAAAATTATTCGAAATGTTGACGTTTTTCCACTATAACTTTCGAAAATATTACAGTACAAAAATCAGTTTTTAATTATTTTAAAGTTTAAAAAGTTTTATTTTAATTATAGTAATTTAATAATCGTTTTAAATTTTCCTCAATTGTTGAAATTTGTTTAAGATGCAATTTTTATTTGTTTTGTTTTTCAACAATTAATAACATTGTTGCTCTGAAATTCGAATTTTTTCATTGTTTATCTCATTCTTAATTGTTTGATTTTTTTTCACTGTTGAAAGTTTGAGAAGATATATTCTTTTGATTTTCCGTGTAATCTTCAAAATGAATAAAAAATTGAAATTACAATGCAATGAAAGTTAAAAGGCGAACTGGGATTTTTCCTTTTTAATAGAACTGTGACGTCATAATACTTTTTTTTTATTAGCAATGCTCATATATTTAATTAACGTAGCATGTGTTAAACATTTCAAATAAAGCGTCTTTAATGCTTGTCTTTTTTTCGAGATCATAGACATGAAAATATAGCTAAACGTTAAAAATAATAATAAAAAAAACTGAATATAACGAATTTTCTCAGCTAGTCGCCACAGGTAATCTGTATCATATCTGCAAATAACGTTTTATTTGTAGGTGCAGTACTTGTAAAACAATCACTTTCTCTTAACACAACACGATCGAACAAATTTGACTACTGTTCCTCTATTATTCTTGTGCTGAGCATACTTTTTAAGATTTCATCGTTTATGGGGCATACTACGTATGCATACACTGGGAGAGCTAAAAAAAATTCATTAAAACCTTGACTTGTGTTACAATGAAATTGTTATGTACATATTTGATTTATATCTTAATATAGGAATAACTGTATTTCATTACGAGTATTTTGCCAGCCATTCTTATGCTTTACTTAAGCCGTATACCGAAATTTAATTAGCAGAAGTGGTCTCCCTAAAACTTCTTTGCATACTCTATAATAAAGGTGTTATCCCAGAGAACGCTTTGCTTGGCATTAGTAAACAATAGTTACAAAATATGAACTTTTGGTGTGAATGTAGCATTTTTACAGAATCTATCGTGCCATATTTGGTGAATTATTTGGCGATTAATGCTTAGCATGCAATTAATAGTATCCGAAAATTGAATTTGTATTTTAGACGCTTTTTTCCCAAAAGATAGAAACAAAAATTTGACAAAAAACCTCAACCATTTGTGGTTACAAAATGCCGTACAAAATTTCATACATTTAAATCATTGCAAACTTGAGTCACCACAACGTTTCTACTTCACAACGTTTTTAAGTTATTTTTGATACAGATAGACAGAACGACGGATATTTTCCAAAAAAGGGTTTTTCGAACTCATGGAGTTCTAAAATGTGCAGGTTCTTCAAACATGGAGTTTGAATTATTTGACGATTACTATATTTTCTCAATGATACGCATTCGAGGAAGAAAAAATGTCAATGATAATTTTTCTATTTCTATTCTATTAAGCATCATTTTTATAGTCATTATTATCATATTTTCCTTCTGAGCTATAAATATGTATTGTTTTTTATTGTTTTTTTATTTTTTATTTTTTAACCTTTACAACTAGAATTTCATATTCTATAATAAAGAAGGAAAAACTTGACTCCATCTGGTTCCTGACTTCAAAAATGTGTTTTTTTAAAATTTTATTCATTGTATTTTTGTGAAATAAAGCTCAATAAATTGTCCCTCCTTGTTAATGTAATTTAGCATTCCTTTGCATTTATATCTTATTAGTTTATCATTAATTATTATCTCAATAAAGAATGAAGGACACTTTTGTAGCTTCAATGCGAGATTCTTCTGACTTATTAACAGTGCTTTCGCACTTTCCGCATAGTTTTGATAAGATGATTAATCTTCATTTCCTTTCACAACAGGGCTGAATGGATTAAGGAGAACTGTTTACGCCTTAAACATTTTCTTGTTAAAGGAGTGCCTTGTGAAACAATCATGACATTTCCACTCTCTCTTTATTTTCTTGTCCGAAAAGATTTTCTTCTTCCCCTGCAGCCGCTTTCAGTCACCAGCTTCGCTCTTTAATGTGATCAAAATTGAATTATCATTTAAACAGCTATCTCTGGGAAGACATGGACATCACTAAATCGGCGTATTAACTGCTTCCAATTTGCGATAATGGGGTCTATTCGTCAAGACGACGCGGACAGAAAGATACAGCATTTTTAAGAGAGATAAGAAAATAAAAAAAAGGAGCGAAAAATATTCAGCAGCAATTTAAGTCCTTCCTCATTTAGGTCTCGTTTGATCCATTGAATCATTGCATTCAATTCCAATCATTTGAGGCCTTCGCGCCCATTTGGTTGCTGCCGAATGAGGTCTGTTGGAAACGAATTTAATCACTTGTTATGTGGGCGGAGCTAACCGCTAAACCCACGTGGTATCGTAAGTATGTGTATATGCATGTAAAAGTTTCGGCTCTCATCTGTGAGTGTGCGCGTGTAATATGGTTTTTTTTTTCATGACGGTAGCTTCTAGAATGGCTTACCGAATATACCTTGTCTCGGAATATAATTAGAAATTAATATTTACTCGGATTAATTGTTTACATGTCTTTATTTAGAATATGTGCGTTGTTAAATCTTGTTAAGTTTGCTGTTACAAATAAACTGTTTAAAAGGACAAACTTCTCGTCATTCCTTGGAATCTCGTATATTTCAACTTGGTGATATACCATCATTTATTATTTTTCATGGTGCCGAAACCCGGGAATATGCTTTTGGATAATCAAAAATCTTACTTGTGATGTCGGATTAGAATTTGGATTAATTCTCTTGGATTAGGAATAAACTCGGACCGGAATAGAGGTACTGTACCAATTTTATTTGCTAAAGATGGAGACTATCGACAAATTGAAAATTAAAAGGAAAAACGTTCGTACTGCCAGTACGAAACTCATGACTGTTATTTACCCGTTTCTAGAAATATGTAATGTAAGAAATGAAAGCGATCGAAATAAGCTTTCGCAGCACTTACTAAATGTCGAGGAAAAACTTAAAGAACTTAAATCTTTAAATAGTAAAATCGAAGAATTAATAACTGATAAGGAAGCTTTCGAAACTGATATTCAGAGCTCCTTTGATTATGATGAAAAGCTAAATGAAGTTAAGTTTCAAATTAAATGTAAAATTGAAACTAGAACCGAACAACTACCTGATTCATCTCCCTCATTTCATGGTCCAGTTAATGTAGAAACTAACCATTCTGCAATTTCTATTAATTTGCCAAAATTAAGAATTTCCACATTTAGTGGAGATCCCAGCACCTTTTTGGAATTTTTTAACAGCTTTAAGAGCGCGGTTGACAGCAATGAATCTTTAAGTAATGTCGACAAATTTATTTATTTGAAATCCTTTTTGTCCGGAGAGGCCCTTAAAACTGTTTCTGGGTTTTCCCTAACAGAAAAAAATTATAAAGCATGTTTGGATCTTCTGGAAGATAGATATGGGAAAAAGGACCGTTTGATTAGTCATTTTATAAATAGGCTATTAGAAATTGAACCAGTCAAATCCTCCTTTAATATCAGAGGCTTAAGAAGGTTACATGACGAAAGCGAAATAAGTATTAGAAATTTAAATGCGATGGAAATTGATTCAGAAAATTACGGACATTTATTGATTCCAATTTTATTGAAGCAAATGCCCCAAGATTTAGTTATAGAATATCATCGCAAAAGAGATCCTGATAAAACTGGTGATGTAAAAGAACTAATGAAGTTCATAAAATTTGAGATTGAATCTCGAGAATCTGCGAATATTGTTGCCGGTCGTGCTCATAAATTTCCAGAATATTCTAAGCAATATTCCCG
>JAOUZG010029335.1:833810-874395 GCA_026289955.1 Argiope argentata
TATGCAAAGTGTGTTAAATTAATATGATTTTCGTTGAGTTAAAATTAAGGATTTTTGCACAAAGCGCTAAAAATAAGCTTTTTACAGATTAAAATTCTACTTATTATTTATTTTTCTCTAGTTTAAGCAGGATTTGGTGTAGCCATTGAAAATCAAAATAATAATTAAAAGACTCTGGTTGGGTAGGTATTTTGGCAATATTGATGATATCTGAAATAGAAATTTAGTTGACATTAGCTAATACATGAAATGTGTAAAAAAATTTGCTATCGGTAATGCATTTTTGTTGTTAACTAGCATTATTAAAAATATTAAAATATTTTTTTAAAAAAATATGCTGCCCATATACTGAATCTTGTGGCTTATTGCTCGCCAAATGTTTTTCCACCGATACTCTTTTACTTCTTAATAAGTAGAAAGCTGTAATGATCATTTATAAGGAATGTATTGCCAAAGAAAGATGCCTAATGTTTCGTAACTTTCAAACATTCTTATTGGATAAGTGAATCTTAAATACAACTTCTGATCCTCATAATTATAGATGCATTAGAAAACTTCCTTAGACGTGCATCTTCATTTTCAGTTGTAGAAAGACTTTTCTCTTACCTTTAAATCTTGTCAGAGGAATTTTACACCTGTAATAATACGTCAATAAATGTCACTGATTCTGTTGTTCTGAGCGTATATTATTCGCTATACTTTCAGATTCTTGAATGACTAAACGCCCTTTTCATATTTCAACGTCTAAAATGTATACGTATAAATTTTACCGTGGAACAGGCATACAAATATAGCTTTGATGTAAAATTCTCATTGTGGTGCAAATTTTTCCTTAACCAAAAAATCGAATTTATAGGGGGGATAGAAAATATGCCATCCGGACCTGTAAAGAGAAAGAGAGTCGTTTTCATGAGAATGCCGAAAATGAATGATATGCATTTCGTAACATGGGGAAACGAATCAGAAGTCACGACTCCATTGCAAAATGACATTCCTTTTATTTTAGTACCCTTTAGCTTACCCTCATGCCTTATTAAATTAGCATTAATATTTTAGTAGTGTACGGAGGTTTAAAGGCACTAGGAGGGATATGATCTCTAACCAGCAGTAAAACGTCACCCTAAACATCTTATCACTTTTTCGCCCCTTCATAAATACTAATAGCACACCCTTGCACTAATACTAATAGCACATTTTGATAAACATATTAATATTTTTCTTCTATCCGTTACATAAAACTAATACGCGATATGTACGTATGACCTTACTCTTCCCTTTACTTTGTACCAATGTTATATTTCTGTTAGTGTTCAGTTCATTTATTTACTTCTCTACAATATGTTTATTAATATATACATTAGGATAGAATAATTACTGAAAGTTATTGAATAACGCTCTCATTAAATAGCTTATTTGTTTATTCATTTTTTTCATATTTGTGTCATTATTTTTCCCTACGTTCTGCACACAATGCAGATTTAACATTCTTTTGATCTCTAGATTTTTCCTTCTCTCTCCCTCTATCATGCTCAGAAAAGAAGTACTTAATTTTCAACCATTAAATGCTTTAATTCATTGCTAATTTCCCATTTATGGATGCATTGTGTTAGAATTGAAGCAATGAACTATTTTTAACTTATAAGATCAGAGAAAAAGTAAAAAAAATAGGCAATAATTGAAGTAATAGGTAATTGGATAATCAAAAGAAAAAAATAATCTTAAAAATAATTTTTCATAAAATATATAATTTTTAATACAAATGTTATTTCGGATTTTGTTTGCAAATGGTATTTTTATATGTTTTACATTATTTCCTGTGTATTATCCTTGTCTTGAAATAAGTTAAGAAATAAATTTTTAATGAATCAAAAAGCAAACTCTGCCTATATTTTTTCTTAGTTTCCATGTAAAGGTAATTTACATGTAAAGGATTATAACAATGCATGCTCGAGAACGAGTCTGTGTCCATGTTTACACAGCTGTCAAACTAGTTAATTATTTGCCGCTAAAGCTTGTTATCCTAGATTAACATCCGTGAGTTATAGTTAGCGAATATGAACTAGTTCAGTTGACGGTCTTGTGTTTGCCATACATTAGTTTCTGTGAATTTTGTCTTAACCTTTTTCGATTAACGATGCCTTTCCTTTTTTTTAATGGGCATAAAATGTCATGCCATTTTCTTTTTCTTTTCTACAGTATATGCCGAGGCGAATAAAATTTGCAAATTAAACTTTAGTAAAATATAAATAGATGTTTAATTGCATTGTTATTCCATGTTCGACCAAAATAATATTATATGACCGGATACGAGGTCATTTTCTATGATTTTAAGAATCCCTGTTTTAAATGTAGAATAATAATATACATCATGCTATTTGATTTTCTTTTTAAATGTGACCCATCTAATTAACTATTAGACATAGGCACAGATTTCTTGCTGGAAAGTACATTAAATTAAGTATACACACACACACAAAAAGATTTTCTTTTTGTTTTTGAGTCAAAACAAGGAACTACTGAAAAACTTAAGACTCCAAATTCAGGTCTTGTTAGTCAAATTTGGTTTTAAAAAATTTCGTCGCCCGATATAGAGTTCCACTCTATTTTAAACAAAATTGACAAAGTTTTGAGGCTTTGAATGTTATTATTTTTGATCAATTAATACCACTATAGGAAGAGTGCCATACGTTTTTGGCGGATCTTCCCACGAACGTCTAATCAACTTCGTAGCGTAACTTCGTCACTAGTTGTTAAGGTGCCGCAAAAATAGTTTTTAAGAAAGTCATTTGAATTTGAAATATTTCAATAAAATTTTCTAAATAGCTGTATTGTTGAGGAATTTTTTAGATTGAATCGTGTAATTTTTTGAAAGAGTATCAAAAATGTTTGAATATTTCTTTGAATTATAAAGCTATATAATTATATCTAACAAAGTAATAAGTTGAAATTGATGTTTATAATTGCTAATAATAAAGTTGAAATGAAATATTTTTTAGAAGTTTCCTTAAAATAAATTATTTGCAAAAATTAAAGAGGCGAACCTTTAGTTTAAAGCATTGAAACGTCATGTTGATTTGTTTCGCTTGATTGCATCAAACGTTGTATTCTGAGCAGAATGCTTTTGCATCATGAGATATACAGAGAGGTGGCCAGTCGAAAAAAGATTATCGTGTTGATAAAGTCAAACATTTTATTTATCCAAAGCATTATCAAAAGCAAAGTTTCTTTTAAAATTGTACTTCTAATAATAGCAAAAGCATGTCATATGTCCTTATTTAAAAAAAAATCGGTACTGAGACCTCGAAAAGACTTTTGATCTAAATTGTGATAATGCAACTATGAAAGGATTGAAAAATAAAAGAAAATCTTTAGTATTAATATTCGTATTATTCCCTTATTTTTTAAAAATGTTTATTGAGATCTTAGGAAAGTTTTTTTTAAGCGGTCGTTTAGTTATCTAAAGACTGAAAAAGAATATAAAAATATTCTTTTTATGTTATATTCTTTTATTTTAAAATTATATGCATAATAATATCTCAAAAAAAAATTCCGTTTAAATTGGAATCATGTAACTATCTAAAGATTGGAAAAGAACATAAAAATATTCTTTATTCTTATTATTATTATTATTCGTGGTATTATATTCCCTTATTTTAAAATATATGTAGATTGAGATTTCGGATTTAAAAATTCTCTTTAAATTCGTATCAAGTAACTGTCTAGGGATTAAAGAAAAACATAAAAGTGTTCTTTGTTATTATTATAATTTAGCAGCTTGTGTAAATGTTTCTTGTGTTCTAAAGGTAATAATTCTCTAAAATTATTTGAATTAAATACTGTGGAAAATATTCCTCCTCATTCAAAAAAATGTTTTTTTCCTAAGTTGTTTTCAACAATTTTTTCCCTTTTAATTTATACTTTCTGTGACATCATTCTTCCCGTTGTGAAAATGAGTTATTCACCATGATTTTATGAGAGTCCGTGTGCTACGTTAAAAATCTGAACTTATCAGCGCTTGACCATGAGAATTGACACGAGTGGCTGACTATTTTTGGCATTTGTTTACGGACAGAAACGAAAATTTTAACACTTTCTAAAGACATACTTTGAAGTGCTGGAAAGTGGGGGAAAAAAACGAAAACAACCGCACTATTTATTTGCATCATAAATCTGAAAAAAAAAAAAATGGGCTAGTGAAAATCACGAGCTTTCCGGGAGACAAGTTTCGACACAAACATTCTTCATTTTTTTAATAATCAGCAGACATTATTTTTCTGATAAGCATGCATTTTATAGATAATAGTGTTTGAATAAAAACTGATCCGCTGCATTGGAGTGCGTTCATTTAAAGAGATATATTGCATTGTTCAAACATGGGAAAAATTGCGACATCCTGAAAAGGCGTGCAAGTTTTTAGCTTTATCTGTTTGTCTAGAATCAGATCTAAAGACTGAAATTTCCTGTTCTCGATTTCATTAACTATATTTTAATAAACAAGGCGGAAGTTTCATGTTTCGGGATTTCGTTATGAAGGATCTTCATGATCGATCCTCTCAATATTCTGATTATTCTGTAGCACAAAAATCTCCAAACCCTCGTATAATAGGTATCTTAATAGTACGATTTTCTTATAACACGGTTCAAAATTTCGAAAACTATATATAGATTCTAATGATTTGTAGATCCTACTTTATGATCTCCTTACAACTTAGAATAAAATAACTCTTCTTTTTTTTACAAACGGTTTTATGCATGGTGTTTCTGAATTCATGTATGATACTTTAAGAGCAGATAAAATAAGAAGCTTTTTTTGTACAGCAATATGGGTTCGGAAAGGAAAATTGTTGCCTAAAAAACAACAAAATTTATGAGGAAATGAAAAGAAAGCTCTTTGCTAACATAGTGTTATAATAAGTGCACAAATAGGATACTACTAACATCCGTATAAGCCTGGAATGTCTAGAAAGTGGTTGTAAGACATTCCGGCATTCCTATTATAGCAATATGATATTAGAAATGAAAAGAAATTTCGGAAGGAAACAAAAATAGTGAGAGAAGGCACTTGACTTACATAATGTTACAGCAATTACACAAATGTGCTAATCCTAATACCGATACAGGCCTAGAGTGTCTTGAAAGTAGTGGTTTGACATTCCAACATTTTCGTATAGCTGTACGGGATTAGAAATGTAAAGTTTTGGTGGAAGGAAACAAAAATGTTGAAGGAATGAAAAGAAAGCGCTTTTGTCACATATTGATACCTCAAGGGCACAAATGTGCTACTACCAACATCGATACAGTACTGGAGTGTTTAGAAAGTGATTGACGTACTCCTTCAAAGATGCCATGTATTTATATGAACTGTTGTAGTGACTGTAGGTCTTGTAAGAGGTCGTCATAATCAATTGGAGTCTCTTAGAAACTACATTTTTCCGCCTGAGTTGTTCTGTTTACGCTTTTCATTTTCGACGTCATATTTCTATACAAAAAAATTATTCCGTATATGTACTTAACCTATCCTTAAAGTTTGGCCAATGAATTCAGAGGTCCGAGAGCAATATCTTACAAACATAGCGGCATCTCCCCTTTCCTACAATACATCTTTCTGGTATCTTTCCATATGAACTTTCTATATGGCATAAAGTGAATAAACCTGCTTTAAAAGGAAAACTAACATCGCGGATTTCATATACTCTGTGAGGATATATTTTACATTTAATTAGGAATTTTATTCTGACAGCTGAATACAACATTTCAACTGTAGAAAGTATGCTTTGTAGTAGCATGCTTATAGCAAGAGGCAGCTCATAACAGCCCGTATTCTGTTTTCCTTTAAAACTGATAAGTTAGACTCCACTAAGATAAGCCTTCGATTTTAAATAACACCACGAAAAAAGTCAAGTGGAGTTAAATCCGGGGTGGCCAGGCAACACGAAAACAGCAACTGGTGATTCTTTCTTCTATAAAGAGATGGCGCAACAGTTGCTCTACGGATGTACCAATATGTGGTGAGGCTCCATCCTGCATAAAGACAATTTTATCTGAGCATTGTCTCTGCTGAAGTTGCGGAATAATAAAACAACTCAGCATATCATAATATCTTTGAACGTTTACGGAATAGGTCTGTGGTCCTTCTTGAGTAACAGCCTCGGAATTGTATGTTCAATGATAAAATCTGCTGTAAAGCCACATCAAACAGTTACTTTTTGAGAACTGAGTGGGATTTCTTGAAATGAATGAGGTTGTTTAGATGCTCAAATTCCAGAATTTTGAGTGTTAATAGTCCCATTCTAATAAAAATGGGCCTCATCACTCCAGAGAATTGTCCAAGTCCAAGCCTCATCAACCTCCGTCCTGGCAAGAACTGTCAAAGCAATGGTTAGATCATAAACTGTAGATTTTAATTCATGCAAAAGGCTTATTTTATATGGATAAAATTGTCCTTAAAACTTCCCTTACTGTTGAAGCATCTGACATCCAGCTGCCAGGCAACTCCCCGTGTGCTTCTATTACCAGCAGTGCTCGTCTGATTTCTTTTAATGTTGCAGTAGCAATGTGTGTGATAGTATCCTCCGATGCCGTTTTCGTCCTCTTCCAGGCGAGAGAACATGTTTTTTTTCTTCAAATTTTTTAATCATTGCTTTCACTGCATTAACTAATACAGGTACTTTATGTAAATAGTTCGACTTCAAAATTCGCGAAGAGTGGCCACTGTGTTGGATTGTTTAAGATAAAAGATCTTCTCAAGTAGTGCACGCTGTGCTAAAGTGTACAAAAAGTGCAGATTACCTGATACTTGAAATGAGCTTCAATATGCCGCTTCTATTTTATAACTCAAAATAGTGGGGTTGGTGTTGACTACGTAATCAAAATTTTGCATTTTGCAATTTTTCCCATATTTTATGCAAATTTTTAGCTATCTGAAAGTGTAAAGAGCCACAGTCTCCTCTTTCGGCAACTTTTGGAACTAATTTTTTTCGGCGATTCCTTTTTCGGATATCGTTAATAGTCCCTGTACAAAATTTAGTGGCTTTACGGCTGATAATTCAAGCTACAGAGGTCTCTTAGTACTGTCAGTTAAAAAATATATATATCCTATATATTGATATTGATTGCGGCGTCTTAAACTACAAGCTCGTAATAGTTATTAAATTCTAATGTATAGTCTTGCTACAAATGACATCACAATTATTGTGTTTGGCTTTGGGAGATTGTATCGAAAATTTTAGCTTGCCATGTAGAATTACTGACTCGTATGGTAAGCATATAAATTACCATCATAGCCAAAATATTTCATCGCATGATTTTTATGAATATCCATTTTTTAAAACATGGTCGAGTTCGCAAAATGCTTGAAAAAAAATATGTCCGTTTCTTTCAGAAAGTGAAGCCGATTTCAAAAGCCGAAAGAAATGGTCAAATTGTAATGTAATTTGATATGCCATCTGACATCACATTTTGGCCTGTTTGTCTGCTCATATGTAAATATGTGTGAATAAGATCGCTCAAAAATTAGATGTGAAAGTACAATTTTGGCTTCGCTCTTAATCAATTTATCAAATTTGGTTGCAAAACTAGTTGTGAAAACACAGTTTTGGCTTAGGTCTTAACGATAATCATCTTATTAAAATTATGCTGAAATCAATTTATCAAATTTGATTGCAAAACTAAATACGGAAACACAATTGTGGCTTTGGTCTTTATGATAATAAATTTATCAAAATTATATAAATATAGCTTACAAATTCTGTATGAATAAATTGTCTCTTCCTCGTCCGCATTTCACTTTTTTACTCGCAGTTTCTCTGATAGAACTTGAAGTCGTCTTAATGCAATACTCAACATAACATTCACAATAAAACCGATTTGTTTACGAAATTCGCTTTCTGCAATGTGTCAATACACCTCCGCATCTGAGTTCGATCATTTTACTGCATTCAAATAAAACATTTTTTTTTCATTAATTAAGGGAATAATTTGTAGTTTTTTAAAATATTTATTAAATTATTATCGAGTTAAAAGTTGAGAGGAAATTTAAAAATGACTTTTTATGTTGGAAGATAATTAAAAATATATCTTTTGTATCTACGCACTTCACACACTCTCTCTTTCTTTCTTTTTTTTCCTTCTAAAGATACGCCTATGCTACTTCTTTAAATTAATTAAAACTAAAAACCTGAATGAAGCATTTTAATAATTTGATAACTTTACTTCAATGCATTTATAAATATTTCTGGAAACAAATATTTCAATTTTTGAATTAATTAATTAATAATTATTTGCTTTAAACATTTGTGTTTTATTTTGTATCACTAAATAAAAAAAGAAAATATTTGTGAAACCTGTTAGACTTAAATGTAAAAAATACATGTTCTGAAATTTAGATGTTATATTTCCACTGAAAGTTTATTTCTAAATATATTGCTAATTTTGACTATTTAGTAAACTGAGTGTTAGAGGAATAAAAGATAAAAGTTGCTCACGTCTAATTTAATGAAAGCTGTTAAAAAATTAAGTTATGTTTCTGTTTCAGAATTCTAAAAACAATTAATTCTTTTTCATTAATTATCATTTTTCTTCCTTCTAAATGGTTATTCATATTAGTATTTTTTTAATCTTTTAAAGTTTAAATTAGAAAAATTAATTTATAATTGAATAATTCATTAATTTTTAACCGTGTTTCTATGGTTTTCCATTATTGTCTGAAAACTCATCAAGCACAAGAAATAATTATCCAGTAACAAAAATTCTAAACGGGTTATTTAATTTATTTTTGGATTAATGACATCTTCAGAAGGAATGAATAAATCATTTATCAAGCAGACGTCGCAAAAGTGACAAGCTGTTTCGATGCATATGAGCATAAATAAATGACTGTTTAATTAATTACTTTTGCGTGATTTCTTTTTGTCTGAATTTGGAGGGAAATAGCTGTCGGGAAATTGTTTTATAATTATGTTTGTAATTTGTTTTCGTTTTCTTGTTGAACTAAATGATGTTGAAAAAAAGTTATTAAAAAGTTTTCAAAGGAAACATGTTTATTTTTTAAAGGAGTTTACTTTTGATGGTCTCATTTTGAAACTGATTTTACTCTTCCGTTGTATGAAGGAATTGTTTCAAAACAGATTTTACACGAACTATAATATTTAAACTTTATTTAAGAATTATCAAATTATTAATCATTTTAACTATGAGTAAAGGATAGTTTCGGAATTGACTTTTTGTTAGATTTACGCAGTATTTTGGAGCTGTGTGAGGTTTACTAGTTAGAATTTTAAAATCTTTCAATGAAATAGTAAGAATCTGCATTTTGAAATATTCCAGTGAATTTATCGTTTATCAATTTACAATTTAGGATTTATCATATTGCATTTAAACTTTGGTTAACAAGGGATTCAAATAACAAAGGGGAAAAACAGAATAATAATTCGCTTATCTAGCGATGTCTCGCGAAACGAGTGGCTTTGAGACATGTTGGGTTGGATCCTATCAGTTATACATTGAACACTTGTTTGAAGAGAAGCCCTGTGCCATTTGTTTCAATATCCTTAAGCTACCACTTTTCGACGATTGCACTTCGTTAAAGGTTGAGACGTGAAAGAATGAATTTAGTTTTAGAATTATTCATCATTTGTTGACTTTGATTTCCATCCCTTAACATATTTTGAAACTTTGTGGATTGCTTACATGCCTAATGGCACACACTAATCATTATCAGAATATATGCCTAATTGAAAGGGCAAAAAAGCTTTTCGGAAGTGGCACGAAGAATATTTTTACTACTGTATTAACATTTGAAAAGGTTAAAATAAGCTAAAAATAACCCAAAGGATCCTGAGTTTTTCAATAATTATTCAATACCAGGTCCATATGCTACTTAGCGGAAACGAATTTCAACCCCCCAAACTTGCAATCGAGACTCTATTACTAAACTTCAGCGGCCAAGGCTCTCTACTGGAAAAAGTTTTAGACACTTTGGATAAAGAATTTTTTTCTCCCGTTTTAAATTCTACTCCACCCTTTTAACCTCTCCCTGTTCTACTAACTAATCCGAATCAACTCAATTCATTCTTCTGCTCGCAAACCTAATTAAATAATCAGTCCTGAACCGTCATGGCCTCTCTTTAATTGCATGGCGGCAATAAAAGGAATTAAACTGATTACGAAAAGGTTTTTTAAAAAAATTTCATCGCGGTAGGGGCTCTCTTTTCTTTCCTTAAACTCGTTTGACTTGTCTTGAGTAGGCGGCTGTAATACTAAAATGAAATCCTTGTCGCGAAGTCTTCGCTGCTGCTGCCTTGTCATAAGTTCTTATCTCGGCTCACACGCCACCAAACAAAGAAGTGTTTTTGTTGCAAACATTTTTTTTCCCTCCCTTCCTCTGTCTTTTGCTTTTAACTGTAAACCCTGCATAGATCCCTCGGGTGATCTAATATAATCTTGACTTTTTTTTTGGAAGAAAAGTTTAAAGATTAGTGTATTCACATCTTTACACCATTTTTTTTTTATTACCAAGTTGGACTGGTCTTGAATTACTTACAGATCTGCGTACCGATTTCCATTATTTTTAACACGCCAAAAAATGTTTTTAAAAATATATATTAAAAAAAAAAGAAAGAAAGATTTTACTTGTCAACCGTGGTTTTGACCTTCTGCAAAGCAGATCGAAGGTCAGGCAAGACGGTAAAGCAAACGTCAAGGTAACCTGACACTTTTTGTCACTTTTTAAAAAAATCTCCATGTCTACTGTTTAATGTTTTCGAACGGGTTTTTTTAACGCACTTTAAGTTGACGCAACGATGCGTCAACGATTTGTATTATCAAAATTGAGTTTTATAACGTATTCTTAATGGATCCTAAAGAATTGAATATCTTGATATGTTTCTCATTATACTTTAATGGAGGGAAATTTTTTAAATCTGTTCCGTTATATAATACCTTAATCAAAATTACTTTTTGACTGAAAATCTTTTGAATTTTTCGAATTCAAGTACATGCGGATTAAGATTTTTATAGCTCCTTTTGCAATGGAAATCTCAGATATCATTTACCCCTCCAAATTTTAAAAAGAAAATGTTTTCAATTGATTCTTATTTAACCTTTTTATGTTGTTGTTTTAAATAGTAAATTTTGTAAAACTGTGACAGTAAAATGCTCCTTTGTACATCACTTTCTTCACTTCACATCGCGTTAAAAAACAGAATTTAGTTTTAAAAATAAATTATTCAAAAAAATTGTTTTCATTTTTCTTAGCTCATTCTAAATAATGTTTAATAATAGGACTAGACATTTTTTAAAAATCATAAAGTGCCAAATTTTTAAAAAGTTATAAAGTAACATAATATAAAATTTGCAGACAATAATTATATTTAAATATTATAAAAATAATATTTCCTAGATTAATTTAAATAATGCTTGTTTTAAATTTGAATAAAGAATTTAATTAGATAAAAATGCATTATTAAATCGTTTTCGAACATTCGAAAGAAGGAAAAAAAATGCCTTAGGACTTGTGGGCAACATTTGTCTACCTTTTCAATACAGTTATCCGACTGTCAAAATAATTAATAAAAAACTTGAAACATTGTGAACACCATCTGGGGCGTGATAGAGAATGATAATGAAATCATTGAATATGTAATTATTTAAATTTTAAGACAGCCTTTGAATAATAATTGCCGACAATATAGTTGGAATGGATATTAGGAAAAATTTCCGCTGGATTATAATGAGAAGTGATCTAATTGAATAATTCGAATAAAATGAAGGTATTTTCTCGAATGTTATGCAGTGGCGTAGCGAGGATAAACGGCGCCTTTGAATTGTTTTATTTAACTACTTTTGCTCTCTACGTTCATGAACGGCTCTCATTCGCCTGGCTTTCTGTATATTGAGTATAAATGGTACTTAGTATTACTTTTCCCTCTTTTCATTCACACTTGGCTTTGAAAAGTGGCGTAGATGCGTTATTATTTTTCGCCATGAAAGCATCCTAAATCTGTTATCTAAGAAAATAATTCCCGTCTTGCTTCCCAGTTACTGCAGACTGATCTAATAAAAATCTTAATTTCTCGTATACCGAGCGAAAATACTGATATAATCGGGAAACTCGTATTTGAGATTTTTATGAATCCCCACGTTTTATATATCTGGGAGGCACAGTAAAAGCACATTTTCAGAATTATATCCATTTGTCTGTCTGAACACGACAGCTCAAAAGTGTTTTGAACTAGATTGGCGAAATTTATGCACACGGTCTCTACACCAAATGAGTCGATTTCCATCAAATTCTGGTGTGTTCATTTTCAAGAAATCTGTGTATTTGTCAGTGTACAGGTAAACACGATACCATGAAATTAGGAAGAGCTATATAAATGAAATTGGATCACAATCTTTTTTTTTATTTTTATGTTTTGTATTGGAAATCGACATTTAAATTAAATGTCATCAAATTTTTAGCCAAATCTGTCAATTTCCGTTACTATCTATCGGTTGTGCTATTTATAATCGGTTGTAATATTTCGTTCAAACTAGTATGTAAAAAGGCATCTGAAATTCATTTACATTTTCTCCATTATACTTTGAAGTGCTAATTCTGGCTCTTCATTGGCTAAACCCTGAAAAAAAAAAACTGAGGCTTCGTGGTGTTCAGGGTCTGCACCTGGTAGGTAACACCTTTACTAAGAAGTGCGCAACAAAATTCTGAACAGACTATTCTTCTGTTTTATGAAACATCTGATAGACCAAATATGAATGCTTTCTCACGTGACCTTCAATTGTGTGAGCATATTTGATTATTTTTATATTTCATGGAAAATGAGTTAATATAAGTTGGGAAATTTTGCGCTGTAGTGACCGACATCAATATAGGTGAATGCTTCGTTTTGTTAGAAATTTATTCGCCATTTTGCACGAAATTAACTCTTAATTTTGAAAGTGCTGCGAATCTGATAGAATGGTAGAAGTCAGAGTGAAAGCTATATCTAAATATCATCGTAAAAACTGCAACTCTGCTCAATTGCTGGATGGATTGCTGCAACATTTAGATTAATGAATGGGAGACACATTTAGTGAAATGGAGCCAATATTTGAAAGTATTTTGAAAAAAAAAAATGTTTTTCATTAGCTGTTACCTATCAAGAGTATAAACTGCGCAATACTATTGAAAAGTAAGTGTAAAATTAATAAATAAGAAATTAATATCGGTTTGTCATTCTCCGAAATATCTTCTTGCGTTTAGCTTTTGAAAATGTTGCACTTCCTTTTCTTCGTCTTTTTTTCTTCTTCTGCTTATCTGCTTTTGTAGACATTATCGTCGTTATCTACAAAATAAAGTCTAATAATTCATTCCTATAAAACAATATTGCAAATCCAACTTTAAAATATATCAATAAAATTTGCTGAATGGCTATTTTTAAAATTGAATTCCTTTTATCTCTAACTAATCTTAATTATTTATTTCTAACTGTTCAAAACCATGATAAGATTGTCGACTCAATAACTTTTTCCTCCTGTCTGAAAACAAAAGTTTCAAGAAACTCCGTGCTTCAGAAACTAATCTACTTCAAAACACCTTTCTTACCCCCCCCCTTTGTCTCCCCTTCAAGCGACGCGCGAGACACATCCACCTTTTCTATCCACTCTACCATCTGCATCCCCCCCCCTCGTGTCATCCTTCAACCGCAGAAACGGCTGTCAAACAATTAAAAGCTGAAAAAGGCCAGCTCAGCAGAGGGGCGCACTTCTCGATTTTGGACATTCACTGTAAATAAGATCTCGCTATCTCACTCCTCCATCTCTGGCAACTGCCTATCGAGGGTGATTGAATGAGGACCGCTATCGCTTCGCTCTCTCAGAAACAGAAAAAGTGGCTGCACCCGCGCGTCACAAACCGGATAGAAGGCGATTTCCAAGTGACTGATAGATTTTAATAGCCGTGCAGGATGTTTGTGAAAGGATGGTTTTCCGGGGATCTAATACTGGTTCAAGGACTTCAGTCTTCATCAGAAAATGTCGTGAAGGTGGTCTTGAGGAACCCCACCAATATGTGTTTTAAAATTTATATTAGAAGGTGGCCACGAAGCTTTTTCACGATTAAAAAAATTATAGCAAAAGGACCATTGTCAATATCTGAAGTATGTTGATGTGGTATCAACGAGCAAAGGTTTCAAGGATACGATGGCAGGATCATAGCAATAGTTAATATACGTAATAAGATTTGTTTTTCAGAAATTGTTCCATCTACAGTACTACGTTAGGGCTTGCTTAGAAGAAAGCGAAATACAAATGCATATTTTGATGGCATATAATGGAATTCTGAAGTAATATTTTGTAAAGAGTAGAGAGTAATATTTTGAAAGAAGTATTATTTTGAAAATCAATGTAGCTAAAATCATATCAACGATTTTAAACAGTTTAAATTTGAGAAGTGATAGATACACGTTAATTGGATTTACATTTATTGAAAATGAGCTAATTAGCAATTCAAAAAGATATTTAAAGGGGAAAAAACCTGTTTGCCTTTCAAATAAGAAACGCTTGTAAAAAAAAAGGGAGGGAGGACGCTGTGAAAAAGTTTAAACTCATGTGATCGTAGGGACAATGTTTTTCAATGAAAGAAAATCTTTATTGCCATTTTTTTTCTTCAAAATATTGTTTTGTTTAAAAAACCCTTACTGTTAACACAATAACTCAAAACCTAATAGAGATAACTGACGGATATAATGTATTTTTCAAATAATATATTATAATTATATTTTAAAAAGTACTTTTCCTCTTTATTATTGGTATTGCAGCTAAACATAATAAAAGTGAATTGAAAATCTTTTTTTCTCTCAAACAGTTTGCACCTAATGAAGTCATTTATCTTAAATTAACTTAAAGGACGGTACCTGAATCAACAAATAGGCTCAACGTAGGAATTAACGTGGGCTAGGTACACTAGTCCGTCCGGCCCATAACTCTTAGATCTAAACGATGGACATTCTATTAATAAAGTTAATGCGTTTTTGAGTTTGACATCCACGAGAATGTACAGATCAACAGAAGTCAATTCGTTGACCGATTTGACTTAAAATTTAGCAGTGCAAATATCTGACCTTATATATATACAAATTCTTAGAACTATGAAACTATTTTTTTAGAATTCAACCATGGATTTCTATCACATGGAAAGTTATTTGTTTATATTTACCTGAATATTTTTTTCATGCATATCAATTACATTTAATTGCATGATTACAATCAGTTCTACTTTATCAAGAAATAACGATGAAACTAGAAATTTTCTCCATGTATTCAACATAAATTGTATCTGATTATAAAACAGTTATTTGGATTCCAATCAATAACAAGAGAATGATGGTCATTCCGGATGTTTTGAGGACGGTAGCTTTATACGGATCTAATAATGTTCAAGGACACAATTCCTTATTGGCGGGTGAGTCGAAGGTGTCGTGATCTGGGAGCCCCTCCCAGTGTATGTTTTAAAAGTTGTATTCTTTCTGGGAATGGATAGGGTTGCGCAGGAGGTATCGATACGGTTAATGATGCAATGGGTCTTGGTGTTGTTTTTTTTTAAAGCGAGGAGGGGGTAGTTTGGATAATGAGGTCGCTGTGTGGGATGGTAATAATAGTATTCCCATACGACCTTGAGTCACGGGATGACAGATAGATTCCAAAGAGAATGGTTAACTGAAACGATGAATTTGTCCAAAATGATATCCGACAAGTCACGATTTTGATTATTTCAATTTTGTTTTCGTTGGCATTAAGATATTATGTCTTAATCTGAAAGGTCTAGATTGTAGAGATTTGACAAAGACAAAGACATGGGAGACATGGGACAAATTCGATTCGGTTGCAGATAAGTTACAAACTTTTACGAACTTATTATCAAGTTTTAAAACAGTAGTGTATATTGTTATTTTAAATAATATTAATTCCTTTTGTTATGAAATGTTGTTATGAATGAATTTGTTGTTATGAATGAAATTTAATTATCCAATTAAAATGTTTTACTGATTATTCAGGAAAAGTGATAAAAAATGTTTTTAAAATTGACACGTTCTTAATGCATTTTTGGTGTATTTAATCTTTCCGTTGACCGATTTGAATATTTAATACAGTTGATATATTCTGATCTATCAATTATTTTGCTTCCTTTTGATAAGCAATCAAATGAGAGGTAAAGAAATTATCAAAAGCATTTATGAAAGTAAAATACAAACTCTAACACTCTCTCTCTCACACATACACATATATATATATGGCTAAAGATTTTTAAAAAATCATACAATATATTCTCTATATACGCAAGATAATACACATAAGTGCATTCATAACGCAAGAAAAATCTTTTCCTTTTATGAATAATCACTCAAATAATGAACTAATTATTTTTTGTGATTAATAAAATACGTCACTTTATTACATTATATTAACCGTTTTTGGCCCGAAAATATTTCTAAACTCAGAACTTGTTTAATGCATAATAAATATTTCGACTTTAAAATTTTTAAAGATAATTTTCTTCCAACACTTTTCAAATGTCACGTTACGTCACGTTCTACGTCACCATGCTAAAATTGAAAATACATTTATTATCAAAATAAAGTTAAGCAGTTTTTGGCGTAAGCAATGACTTCGCCGCTTTTTGATGTAAATGGATCCTTTAAGCTCTTTGACGCTGATAATTATCTCCCATCCATTTCACCTGAAAGAGAAAACGTTGAGGTTTGGCTTAATACGAGCGATCGGTTTCCAACCGTAAAAGAAGCTATAAATCGCAATCAGAAGGGACTAGGAACGATCACTAATCACTCTCGATTTCCCCGTGGGCCCTTGACAATAAAATCTTCTTTAAAATTTGTGGTCGGGAAAACAGCCTTTCGATTGAGTTGCAACTGCTGGTCCGCTCCTGACGCTGAACTCAGGGAGCTTTATAACTTTTCATAATGGAGTGTTGGGTGTCTTCGCTGGAATTCTCGGAGATGGAAGAGCCTTAAGGTGGGGTAGAGAGTTTAGATGGAGCACCCTGGAACTCTTCCAGCAGGCCCCTCTCCCTCTCTTCTTCAGAGGCAGATGAGAGTGTCGAGTTCTCGTGCCAAAAGCAACACTCCTCCGGCGCTTTCCCTTGTATTGTTGATGGTTTTAGACACCCTCGACAGTATCGGGACTTTTCGCACTGCCAAGTTCTTTCCATAGTGTCGCTTACCTCACGAAAGATCCTTTTCGTTAATTCGCTTTAGCACACTGTTGTTCCGGCTTTGGTGTCGAGACGCCGCTTTGTTGGTGCGGAACGAGAGCTGTGAAGTTGCTTCCAGTAGCTGAGGTGGTGGTGTGGAAAGATGGTATAATTGTACATCTCTCCGTAGTGTTTCTGTTTTGGTATAAGGTGGCAGAAACTACTACGTGATCACAACAGGAATAAAATTCGGGACCTAAGAAAGGCCCTCTGCTATTTGCTTTCATTTTATTTATTTGGCAAAGGAGTTGTCTAATGAAACAGTGAAGATGAACGTGTAAAAGCTTTTAATTATATTGAATAGTGTAAAACAATTAAAATGAAATTTTTACAATCTTCTTACCTCTATTTTAAATCAAATTTTTATGAAGTCATCGGGAAGAAACGGTATCAGTTTTATTCTCAAATATTTTTTATGTTTTTGAAATTTAACAATCCCTAATTTTCTAAATCCTATTCATAACACTTTAATAATCATAATAGTTTTCCATAGCAAAAAATATACACTTTTTAGATTATTATAATATTATATAAGAATTCATCTTTTTTTGTAATGATTACATAGATCATCACCATCAACACAATAGTTATTTGAATAAATGTCTGGATAAATTTTTCTTACTTTCATGATTTTCGACAATCTTGTATTGCGATTTTTTATATGACCCAAATGCTGTTTTTTGCCTCCTATGATCAAACTATCCTCCTTTCAACAAGGTTACATTGCTTCACTGTATTCTTGGAATTCAAAAGGAAATGAAACGACACAAATATTGCGCAAATAATGAGTTTTACATCCTTTGCTTATTTAAATCTGGAAAGGAATCTCGGCGAATGAAGGCATCTGTTTCGCTTCTTCTCGTCGCAAAACTCTTAAGCATATGTCTAAAAATAAAAAGGGTGTTTCAAAAATTTACTGAATCTTTTCCTTTTTATACCCATAATTAAATTATTATAATCTAGAATATGCAATAGGTGTGTTGTCACCTTACTGGATCTAAGAGCAAAGATGAAAGAGTTGTAAATAAATCTCGTGCATTTTATTAGAAATGTTTTCATGTGATTTTTGAGTAATGCTCGATATTTAGACCGATTCCTAGTTTTAACTCTGCATGAGATTATTTCACTGTTGGCTACATATTGTTATGTTATTCAGTGCATTAGATCTAAGCTTTCTGTTTTAGGTTTGTTCCGAATTTCAAATAAATATTCGATTGCATCGTTGTTTTTTTTTTATTTAGAAGTAAACAGATTGAATTTTAAAAATATTTTTAATTTAGAAAATCAATTAAAAAAATTTCAGAATTTATCATCATAAATTTTTTTTCCTAATTTTTACTTTTCCTGGTATTTGTGCAGCTTAATTGGAAACATAGAGATTATAAGCTTTATTAAAAAATAGCAAAAATAGGAGCAACTTATATAATATCTGCTCCGTTATCTTTTTCCACGCATTTTTGTAATTTTAAATTATTTTATGCATATACTTTTTGTCTCGTGTTAAGTATCTTTCCTAGCTATCGTAAGGGTTTCGTGGACCAGATTCTGGAACGGTCCAAAGCTCAGAAAATATGTTCACTTTTAAGAAAGTCGAGCAATTTGTAAGCCGAAAGTAAATATCAGATAGCATTCCGAGAAAGGGCGTTTTATCTTCTTTTATCTGCACTAATTATACTTCTTTCCACAATTAACTCAAGGTTAGCTACAAAATACCCATGGATTCAGTGTCGTCCCTGGGCAGATAAACCATCATTCACAGATTACTCCATGAGGTGTTTCCTGCTCTCGGTCGATTTCCAGAATTGGTTCCCCCTTTGATGATTACCACCAATGAAAGCGCTAATCAACAAGAGCTTAACATTAGTTGCATAAAAATCAAAACCAACCGAGGAGATAGATAGCATTGAAACTGATTTGGATACAGAGTGTTAAGTGAACTAACTCATTCCTAAGATCTTAATTGGAATAGTCGAGTCTTGTCGCCTTGACCTTAAGGAAATAGCGAAGTCTTTGTTCTCCTTGAACTCGTCCGAGGAAGGGTGTAATAGTTTCCTAATCACAGTGATTGGCAAAGCTTTCAATTGCCACTAAGGTTTAATGTTCGTTAAAGACGCACAGATAAGGCACTTTTGGCTGGGTGTGTATGGGATGTGAGATATTAAAAAAAGAAAAAAAAAATGCTGACCCTTCCTATCTAGGGATGTGCGACCTCTGATTGGACAGATGCCAGCTTCGGCCTTAGGGGGGGATTCTAAATTGATTCACATCTGATATCTCAGCAGTATCTTCTTGTAAAAGAGTAGGATTGATGGATGGGAAGCTCCAGATTTGAAACATTGTAAGTTGGATATTTAAAATAAAGCGAAATTTAAATAAACATTATTGAATTTTGATACTTTGTATTTCAGTTTTTATCTACGAAATTATTTTGAATTAAAGAAACATAAACATAATTTGGAGAAAAATTTTTCTCTAGCCAGGATGGCTTCTTTCTTCGTTGGGATTGTGTTTAAAAAAAAAAAAGATTTGAGAGATATGAATGTTTCTATTATAAATTTTGCAATCGGCTCATTTTTATTCAAGCAGTGGCTGGTTTTCTTAAACTTTTGTTTTTCATTGAATCCAAATTAAATTGCGTGCTCTTGGACGTGTTTTATAAAGTTTTAATAACTCACTATCTAAATTAAAAGATATCAAACTATAGAATTTCAATAGTTATAAATCCTATAAAATTTAAAATTAGGAAAATGTAAATGTTACTGTGCATGCATCGCACGAGAATATTTAACCTATTACTTTTTTGTAATTTTATCAATTTTAAATTGGAATTATATTGAATTAAATATGAACTCTTGTAGTTCATTATTTTGAAAACAATCACTTATTAATTTAGCTGTAATAACTGCCATCCCCATGTTTCAGATTTGTTGGATGCTTCTGATATGATATGTTGGTGTAAAATTCAATTTGATGGCAAACATGGAGTCTTTCCTTATCTTTGTATCTTGTTCCCTTTTGAAAATATTCTTAAGTTTTTTAGGATCATTAGCTTTTTGGATATATTTAGTCTTATCATTTTTCCTCGTAACATTTTTATCAAACGCAATTCATTCAATGTAATTTTTTAAAAATATCATATAGTACAGTTATTTTTCACGTAATTTCTTACCTAAAATTTCCAGTATTTTACCCAAACATCTTGCGCGGTTTAGCCAAGGTTAGCGCCATTAAATTTATCATCCAAACAACCCTGTTGATCCCAAAAATGTCTCTGTGAATCATGAACCGAGCTCAAGAACTACTTTCATGTTTTAATTTGATTGGAATTTTTTTGAAAGAAATGATAGTGAGTTAGAAGCCGTTAAAAACACGATTTGCTTACTACTTGTAGTAAAAAAAAAACACCCTGAACTTGACTTTAAATGGCCTGATTGGGTTAAACTGGATCCTGTTCGTTAGACCTCAATTGAATAAATCCTTATTTAATCCAACATATTTGGCCTAATTATCCGCAAATAATGTGCTTAGTTTATGGCAATTTTTCATTTATGCCTGAATTTAATTTGTCTCTGGTCACCACACCATTGCTTTTCTAGATGTCACAGAGTCAGTTCATTATCATGTGGCGTGCATCATGCTTGACAGCCAATTTAACTTTGTTACGTATTGCGTTTTCTGCTGGAAGAAAATTCACGAGACGTCACAGCATCGTGCGGAACCCTAAACAGTTAGATTCGATGCGCAGTGACGCTCGCCATGTGATTTTCATGAACTGACTTCATTGGTGACTGCCAACTTTTTCGGTGATCATTTTTAAGTCTGTTTATTATCGTCGCCTAGTCTGATAATGTACTTTGTTTACATTAGAGTATATTTAATTCGAACCTTTTAGTTCTGCATTGGGAAATTCGACGCAGGTGTAGAGGTGCCAATCTACTTCTATCTCTCCCAATGATATTTGCGTTTGTTATACAAATAATTACTCTCCAAATAGAGATGACCATTTTAACTGAGTTTGCTCGATCGATATTAATAACAAAAACTGTCTCCTACCAAAATGGAATGGAAAAAAGCGAAACACAGAAAGGGGGATGTCTTTCGACTCGGGCCACGTATTTTTGTTGCTCAATGTCTGGATATTGCTTGGCATGTTGCTCGCCATTAGAAAATCACGAATCTTATTCTTTTCCATTTACTCTGTATTTGATTAATGAGTGCTTTTTTTCCTTCGCGTATGCACATTACCTTTTCATTTTTAATTATGAGGTTTTGATCTGCCCTCGCACGCGAACTTTTCTGTCTTCCCCTGCAACTGTAGCTGTACTAGGTGAAAAAATCGAATTCTATAAAGTTTCCCTCCTTTTTTTTAACGTGTTTAGGAAGTTCTATGTTTTATGAATAATCCGTCTGCCCGCAACCAGCTAATTCCATTGCCCTAAACTCTTTTTGTTTGAATTGTATGAAACATTACTGATCTAATGAAGATGTAGCGAGAAAAAGCGTTTGTAATTTCACTCGCGGCATGCCTTGTCTTAATGGGATCTCTAAACTAAGCAATTCGAGAATTTTTTTTTCAAACTGTAATTTTTAAAATGTCCTCAATTTATTACGTTTCCTGTAGTTTTACAATCACATTTGTGTACCTACTTCTTTCTAAAATATTTAAAAATATTTTTAAAAAGTATTAACATTTTATAAAATTTGTATGCTAGTTTAGTTTAGTTATATTAACAATCCGTTTTAAAGCAACGCTAAAGCTGTTTGGGGACGGACCTCGTAATTGTACCGCGGTCAGATGACGAGGGTGCCACATGAGCTAGTACCCCCTCTCCAAATATCCACTCGCCACTGGAGGGAGGACATTTGGCTCTGACGGATTCAACGTGCACCAGACCTACATAAATTTTTTCTGAGAAATGGTTTCACATGTTTTATATAAATATGTTGTTGAATTTTTGTCATCCTTAATTTCAACAACATTTAATCAGAACTCGGAGCCTCTTTATCTACAAAAAAAAAAATGCTTATATATTTTTTTTGGTTATTTAAGATAAAATATCATAAGTGAAGTTTAATTCAATTTTAAAACATACGAAGAAGAAAGGAGCAGTTTTGATTATTTGTAACTAAGTTATAAGTATGACAATTTTTTTACAGTGCTTATTTTAAAAAATGGTTTTACAAATTGGAAAATTTAATATAAACATATAATTAAATACTCATACTCTTAAAGAAATATGTTTTCTGTAATTAAAAAAAAATTAACTCGCTTTTTTATGCTTACTTCTCTATCGTATCTTATTTTGCTTTACGCTACTTAAGGTTATTATAGCTCAGTGCTTTTGAGCCACTTCAAAAATATTTGCCTTTCATAACATTGATAGGATTTAACTATCTTTTTTTGGCAAAGTCTAAAAAAATATTGCTATTTTAATTTTTATGCTGAGGTTTAATTAATTGACCACAATAATTTGTATAAATCTTCTGTTTATTAACGCATCGTATTAGATTTTGCTTTACTAGGTTTCACTTAACATTATTATAACTCAATATTGTTTGAATTAATTTAAATTTATCTGTTTTTTTACAATATTGGTACAATCTGTTTTTATAATTATTTTTTAAAAAATATATAAAAAAAGGATATTGCTACGTTAATTGTATGTCGAGTTTCGGTTATTATTCATCGCAACTTTGTGTAGATCTCTGTTTATTAACGTTATCATTAACATTTATTTTTTTATGATGGTGAACATAAGTGGAAATTCCAAGTTAGACTTGCATTTATCACTTGTTATTATGAAGTTTATTGTCATATTTGTATGGAACTCGAGATAATTTTAAAGTGTTTTCAATTCTTCTAAGGAACAATCTCGATTTGTTATCAAATATGGAATCTGTTATTTATTTCTAAGAATACAATGCACTTATTTTTATCAGTACTAATAGAATTTTACATTTATTTAATCTGTCTTTGTCAGATAATTTTAATTTTGTGATGTATGCATTTCTAGTTCCTTATTAATATTTTATTAAAAAAAAACCTTAATTTTCATCATTTTTCTTAAAATATTATTATTTTATGTATATAAAAATAATGTTTTCTCTTTTAAAATAAACAGCTTGTATTGTAACTCTAGCCTGCGCGCTTTTTTTTAAACCATGGGCATATATATGACAATCCGCTCAAAATAAAAAAAAGAAATATTGAATTTTGTTTTTGAAAGTAGGACCTTGAAGTGCATTTAGACAAGCGCATGGGTTGAAAATTCTTGATAAGGGAAAACTAACTCTATCTTCATCTGATCGAATTGACCAATAGTATTTAAAGTAGCTATTAAAATAAAGGAGTAAAAAATAAATTTGCATATTAGCCAGAAAGCCAATATGCAAATATTTTATATATCGCTTTCACAATTTTATAAAATTTATTTAAATGTTAAAATAATAGTGACAATATGCAATAAAAGTCTAAGAAGAATGTTATCATTTTCAGAATGATATCATTATGATGATTTAAGGCAAATTTATTTTTTTAAAATCTTTGGTCTGCAATCTTTAAAATAATCTAGAGGTCGAGGAATCTGGTCTTTTACTTTATGTATGTTTTAAATTCTAACAAAATAACCAAAAATTTCTAGTTTGTATTTTTTTTGTATATTATGTGATAGTTTATATATTTTTTCTTTTATTTATTTTGTGGAAATATAATGTAACAATTTCTATTCGGTTATTCTTTTCCATATTAGAAGTTTTATTAGGATTTTTCCGTCAACTTATGGGACTTTTTTACTTTTTCGTGAACGATGTATTCCAAAGAAAAAATATTGTAATCATTAAAGAATTCCAATCGGTGGAAGGCCTCCATGACTCCGAAAAAAAATATTTTTGGAACTTTGTCTATCTGTCCGTCTGTATAATTCAAAAATTCTTTAAGATAGATAGATAAAATTTGGTGTATGATTTTTACCCTCAATTTATTGTTTTATATCAAATTTTGAACCATATCCAGAAAAATTCTATCCGTATGGCTGTCTGAATTCAAATTAACATGACAGATTATTGATAAAAATTGGATAAATAAATTTAATGTCTAAAGTTCGATCAGAGTATGTCGTAATAGTTCAGAAATAAAATTTATAAATTTTCTAAGCTTTATACGTAATTTTGTGAGTGTAATTGCCTGTTCCTTTCGTCAAAAAAAAAAATCCAAAATACACGGTCAGTATTCTGTTACTTGTGTAATGAAACGTTTCATCAATTAACATACCCTCACCCCGCAAAAAAGCTAGTTAAGCCTTTTTTGTAACTATTATTCGCCAACTGCACACGTTTAATAATGCTCGAATACATTTATTAGAAACAATTGCACCTAAAAAGTCTCGTTTTACTCTTTCACTGGTTATAAATCTAAACTCGAAATTCTTGAACGTTAATTTAATTGAAAGCGTTTCTTAAATGTGTTAAACTATAAAATTTATTTATTTATTGTTTAAAATATGCTGCAGCGTGTAATTAAAAAAATCTGATTATTATATTAGAACTTTTCGTGGAATTTTCCAAAGAAAAACTAATGGTTTTATATTTCGTGAATAACTTAACCTTGTTCATTTGAAGAAATTTGTATTTTTCTTTTTATAAATTTTTGCTTGCCTAAGAGTACCTTCAATTTGAACATTATTTTCTAAAAATAGAACTGGGTAGAAGGAAAAAAAATGAATACTTGCACATTTGAATTCAATAAAAAATAATAATCCGATCTTAAATAATACATTACCAATTTTGCTTGAGTTTCGCAAATCTGTAGGACAACAAAAATATTTTTTGCTATTTAGATTTATAGTCTCTAAAAGCTTCATTTTTTTCCCACAAAATTTCCAAGCACATACCTAAAACTCCGATTAAAAATTTTCGGAATTCAATCGTTTATTAAAAAATTTCTCATGAACAATGACAACAAAAAGCGAAGAGTTAGAAAAAAAATCAGAGGTAGGGGTTGAGGAATCCTCTCCCAGCCTCCTCTTTACGCCACAAAACTGCTTGGTGGTATTGAAATTTAGTCGAGCAAAACGCATTGTGTTCATTCTTCGAAATTCCGAATGACAAACCTTTCTTCACGATGACAAACAAGCATTAAAAAAATCCACTGTAGTAGAGGGAAGCCACACACACAAACACACAAAATAATAATAAAAAAATATATAAAGATATAAAAGAAAAGCAAATCCGATTAGCATCTTATTATAGCCATGACACTAAGCAAATCCTTTTGAAAGGATTCAGCCCTCCAACCCCCCACTCTTTCCGGGTTTTTTCCCTTTTTTAACTCAAAATAGAAAATCAGAAGCAGCAGCATCTCCAAACTATTTCTGCAGCGCCACAATCTTTATTATTATTCTTTAACAAAATGCTCGCCGTATATTCAATCCATACAAATCTTCTCGTAGAGGGTGAGCAAAATGTGCTGGAAGACACCAACTATCATCAGCTGAATATGCTTATACAAATGAATAAATATAGAATATCTGATACCATTCAAGGTGGGTGAAAAAATTTATTCATTTTTTTACTCCCCCCCCCCTTTATAGAGTTGGGAGGAATACGTTGATCCCTCATCTTCGATAAAGCATATCTTCCATGATTTGCATATACACATATTTCTTTTTTTCCATCTTAAATGCATTTTGGCGAGGAGATAATCTGAAAGTTCTCTTTGGGAAGGCTTTTACCGAGTGGAAATAGGGTAGATTTTTTTCTTCTTCTCGAACTATGATAGCAATTAGGTTTAATGATTTTTTTTTTTAGCTTTTTACTAACTTTCCTTTGGTATCGTTTACTGTGGTAAAAAGTTTATTGAGTGAGCAAAATTAATTTCTTTTTTTGGGGGGGGAGAGGAAGGAGGGAAAGAAGGTGATCGGAAATATAAAGAAGGATGTTTATTAAAGTGGTTGCTGTTGTTAAGTGCTTTCCGTCGGGATTGGTTCTACCGCTGGTACCCAAGCGAAATGGAATTTGAGTTTCTTTTGCTTTAATCCCTTATTAATTGATTTTAAAAGTAAACATATCTATGATAAATGAATGTATTGGATTTAATAATGAATACTGATTGATCAATACATGTAAAGCCCACGAAATTTACTCCTTACTTTTAAAATCACGCTGAGAAGTTGACTAGGCTGATAATACGTAAGAATGTAATAAATTTGATATGTCTATGTTGTGTGGATAGATCTTTTTTTCAGAATACAGTAATTCTCTGAATTGCTTATGCCAAATTAATTGCTAGTTGATTTTTGAAAAAGTGATAGAACATGATGCTTTTCAATAAACGAATACTTATGCAACATAGGTAAAAGCCTCTCGAAATTGCCTCTGTGTTCATGATGACCATTTAATGAACTTTTATTAATAGTTACTATCATTTATAATGGTTTGAGCTGGATTTGGAGCAATTCTTTATGAATATTTTGATATATTTTTAATCAACATTATCATTTTGTTTCTTTGCACATTAATATTACGTTAAAAATTATTCTCTCAGCCCTGTCGGCTGTTTCAAACTATGCTATATATTATAGTAAAGAAATAGAGGCGAAATTGTTTGACAATTTCCAGTCTTTCTAGAAATGTAATTTTTGAATTTCTCTTCGGTGACATTTTCATCCAAGAAATATATTACATTTATATGTGCGTTATCTGCGAAAAGTCGCACATTTTTATTAGACACTGTCATGGATAAATTCAAAACAAAATTCAAACCAGCGGAAGTGGTCTTCCCAAAACTTGTTCGCATACTCTCTTATAAGTTTGTCGTCCCAGAGAACACCTTATATGATGTTGACGTATTATAGTTACGAAATATTCACTTTCGGCGTGAATTCAACATTGTCACTGAATCCTTAAGGAGTCGTTTGGCGGTTAATCCCTGCTATGGATTAATATTATTTGAAAATCGAATTTGTGTTTTAGATACTTTTTTTATTTTTATTGAATATATTCATTGATTGAAACTAAAATTTGATACAAAACTGCTCGTGCAGTCACATCATCTCATGCTAAATTTGATATGTTTAAGTCACTGCGTTTATATGTTTCTGAAAGTACACAGCGACAGACGATCAGCTCTTTGAGGGATTTAGTTCAAAATCTGACAGGTGTCAGCACTATAAATATTAAATCTATTTACCGAATTTAATCTTCCTAACTCTCTTCGATTTGTAACTATCGTATTCATTCGTATTCGAACTGCTAAACAGACGACCTTTCTCTGAACTGCTTTTACGCAAAATTTGATAGAAATCTGCAAATTTGACGTAAAGACTACATCCGGGATTTCAATCGTTCTAACTCAGAGTTTTTGAGTTATTTTTGTCATGAACAGACAGATGGATATTTTTAAAGAGGCTTCTACGAATTCAGAAAAGTTTAAAGCGTGAGGAAAAAAATCTCGAGTTTTTTTCAATGATTACTATGCTTTCTTTTTTCTACGTATACGTGAAAGTAAGACGTGTAGAAATAAAAGAAAAAGCACACTAATCGAAATATCCTTGAATGAGTCGTCTTTTGAGTTGTCGTAAAAATCGATTCCCCTGCAGAATGGATTCCGTACTTAACGCCGGAATTGTCAAAATTACGAAATTGAAAACCAACTGTACCAAATTGTTTATGGGAGATGTAATTTTAGCTCATTGTGAGAGTTCTTTGGAACATTTGATTTTGCTATGTAATGATATATAAAAAAATTTAAAGCTTTCTTTATATGTAACTTCAATATTTTACAGTTCGCATCGCAGAAAGGAACACTCCCAATTATTTTTATCAACAGATGCGCGCTATTTCGATGCTAATTTTCGACTATAAATGAAAATTCCAAACGGTCCAACCCAAAGGAAGGGTGAAAATTAATGGCATTTCCCGTATTACCGTGCTTTCTTACATCTCTTTTTGGAAACCTGACCTGCAAAAAAGAATCATTAATTTGTTTTTGAGATGAATGAAAAAAATAAAGGGCGGAAAAACTCCTGCGAATATTTAGACACTAAGTAACGGCCTGCGCTTCTGAATAACAAGGTCCTGACAAGTTAATGATGTTTAACACGAAATCGAAACTCTCGCAACCTCCGGGCGAGATCTCCATCTCTTCGGAGAGTCCCCGTTCGTTTTTCCATTCATCTTTTTTTTTGAAGCACTTCATACGATTTCTTATTTTGCCTGTTTGTGCATCCAGTCCTTTCTTTCCGATTTCATTTGCACTTCGCTTTCCTGTCTTGCTTGCGGTTCCTATATGCTTTTGCTTTGAATCTCTCTCGTTGCATAACTTAGGTTTCTGGTGAGATTCTAGCGATTTTTTTAAAAAAAGATTTTACATTCTTCGAGTAGGTGCAAAAGACAGTATGTGGTACAGATTCCACTCTAAACGCGATTTTAATATCAACCCTTTGTACTCCGAAAAATAATTAGATGCAAAATTATTCACTTAATACAAAGATTTGTTTATTGCTAGGAAAAATAAATATACATTTTTAAATTCGAATTTCTTTGAAAAAATAATCTACATCTCTTAACCATTATGTAGGCGTTTTTAACAATTAAATTTGAAAAATAAATAATAAACGTCAGAATGATGCACCATCTTGAATGGTGAGTCAGAGGCACAATCAGAGTGCAAATGTTTAACATAGAGGGTTGTATGACAGATGCGTACAATCGGTTTGCGTACAGGTCGTAAAAGTTCGATAAATCATGCGTAGCTCTTTGAAAAAAAGGGGGAAGGGAGTAATTAGTCTAGGTTTGTACGAAACGTTGTTTGTTGGCAAGAGTATTTGGCGATGAAAAGTATTGGCCTTTTAACTGAATTTTACGGTTTAAACACAAAGAAAAAACTTTTGTATTTGTGTGCATGTAATTAATGGCTCTGTACAAATCAGACCAGAAAAGAAAGGAATTTTTTTTTGAAATTTTAACTAACGAAAAATTAACAGAAATATTGGACTTTTTTTCCATGGACTTTTTTTCCATGATACCTTTCTAGGAATTTACAATAAAAGTAATTTTCGCAACATTTTAAAATTTAAAAAAATTTAATGATATCAAATTTTTTACCTTATTATTTTTTTCATACTTAATATATATATCAAAATTTAAAGTTTAAGAACGTTTTGTGGTAGGGACAATTGACATTTTCATCAATAATTAATCATAGCTTACTATCAGGATGGCCAAAGGTCCAATTTTTTTTATTTAACAATATATTAATAGTAAGTAATTAATTTCATTTTCGTAAAAATTTACAAATTTCTATAGCGGAAATATACTGAAAAGTTAATCAAGATTCCATGTTTTATAATAGATGGTAAATTACAGAAATAGAAATGAATGTTCACTTTTATAATAATAAAAAATAAAACATCTTTTTAAAAACTTTTTTAATTCTACATCAATAATTTCTCTTTCAATGCAATGACAAAAATCTGACTTTATTTCTTTTAATAAAGAAACTAATTTTCTAAATCCATGTCTTTTGAAATATGATACTGATCTGAACTGGACTTCTGCAAACTATGGGTTCATTGCGAACTAACCAGACTTTTTCTATAAGAAAATATCTAAACCATGCGCATTGTTTTCACGAAAAATAATTGCCTAAAAATTTCCAAATCAATGGTAACATCGGAACTAGTCCTTAAAGTTATTTCTAATACATATAGTTAAATTTCCTAGAGATTTGAATCTACAATAAGGAAGCAGTAATGTCAACAGTCGAAAGAGATTATTTTAATAATTCTAATCAAAAGGGAGAAAAAAGGTACTAAGGTAAAGGTTATTAAGTAAGCAAAGATGTCAACTGCCAAGGAGTCCCTCAGCTCTTTAAAACGTTTTGCAGTTTTTGAAAGCTGTTTAGTGTTATACTTTCATTTAATGACAGAGAGCCGTGCAATCAAATTTCTTCGAGTCAAAATCAATTTATTTTTGAAATTAAATTCTAGAAATATTCCTAATTACCTTTACAATGTATTTATTACGCCATTTTATAATTCTAAAAAATCTGGAGTTTCAGTTTTAGAAAAGTGTTCCTTCTTTTTACAATATTATTTAGGGTGTATTAGAGGAGTTGTCTTCTGTTTTTAATGTTTTACATAAAGTTAATTTTTCATTTTAAATGTGCACTTTTTTATATTTAAAATATTGAAAGTGACTTTTTACAAAGGGATTTGCTCCTGCTGTTTTTCAAAATTTACTATTTAAAACTGTTGAATTAAAATCTATAAAATTTGGAGGGAAAAAGGGCCTTTGAGATTTTTATTGCATCGGTGTCTCCGAGAGCTTTAAAAAATCGTGAATTTTTCTGAAATTGAAAGTAACTACATTGTTTGAAATATGGGGTAAAAGCATAGTGAAACAGTAGAAATTTACAATAGAAGTGTAGATATATATTGTTAAAGAGTATATTACTTTATTCATCACGATTTTTAATGGCTTATTTTACGTATAAGAACGATATTTTTAAAAAATTACATTTCTGAAGAAAAAACAATGCATATAGTTGTGTAAAAAATCATGTTTTATTCTATTTTTCAATAGTATTTAGATTATGGTTTAATATATAATGCATATAAAAAAATTAAATTTTCATTCAGCTAACATCTTCTATCGATTTTCAGATGCAAATGATTAGTTAGCAAAATATTAATTTACTTCTGTTTTAATAGGCTGTTTCTTTTCTTTTTGCATTGTTTTGATGTAAAGTGCACTTGCAATAATTTGTCTCACATAAAAAATGAAAAGCTTTATAATAAATAAATAATTTGATTTTATCAGAATACAGATTTTAAAAAATGTAACAACATTGAAATTAAATCTACGAAGGAGAAAAGGGTTTCGAGATTAGCATTTCATGCAACTCCCTAGAAAGTTTAAAACGGCTCTAATTTTTTTTAAATCGGAAATAATTGAATATTTTTTCTAAATTTCTGAAATCTAAAAGAAAATTACATTTGAATTCAACTAACATATCTTACAGATATCTCATATAAAAAATGAAAAGTTATATAATGAACAAATAATTTATCTTTATCAGATTACATATTTTTAAAAAATTGATACAACCTTGAAATTAAATCTACACGATGATAAACAGAAATTTTAAATTTGTAATTGCGTTTTTTTTAAAAACGTATGTAACATGGTAAGCTGATTTTTTAAAAACGTATATAACATGGAAATTTAACATCCGTGGATGAAAGCATTTCTTACTACTTACGGTATTTCAAGAATTGTATTTGTATTTAATTCCTTCTTACAAATCATTTCAATAATATTAACCTCATTTATTTATACTTCAAACTTAATGAACAACTTATATTTAAATAACATAGATTTCAGCTTTCGAACTTATTGAATTAAACAAATGAATCAAGAAGAAACAAAATCAAAACTTATGAAAACAAAACTCTTTCGTTTAGTGCAAATTGTGGAATTTATGTAAAGAAATGTATTTTCTAAAATCTAGATTATTTTTTTGAAGTGGATGCAGTATTTATATGAGAAGAAATTCATTGATTTTTATCATACATTTTTGAATAAATTCATCTAAAAGCAATTCATGTTTCATCGGAAACAAAGTGAAAACTTTGTTTATTGAATTTTAAAATGCACTATACTGTATTAAACCATAAGTCATTAAGTATTCCAAATTGAGTTAAATATCATGCTAACTTTCGCCAAATCTGACACTTTTAAGATAACGTTTAAAATGTTGCAAGGGATCCTTTACAAAACAAAACCGCCTTGGAAACAAGACCGTTGATCGGCAGTTTTACGACTGGTTTCGCACACCGACTGTACGCATCTGTCCCACTACGAATATAGAGCAGTTACGACTAGATTTTCTGAACTTTAATCCAGAAAAGAAGATACGGAATATTAGGCACATTAAAAAAATATAAATAAAAAAACAAAAATTAAGAAATTATGAAATAGCTGGCTACTTATTTTTTCAAAAGCCATTAAAAGACAACATACTATTATTGCTTTTACGATAGTTGTGTGTGCAGAGCCTGATTAAAGCAGGAATATACGGGGGGGCAACTGCCCTGATTCCCCACATCTGAGGAGGCCTCTAAATCGAATAGAGAATTTACTTTGCTTCCTTCTTTGAAGAAAACTTTTTTTAGCATTGCTTTTCTAAGACAAAAAAGACAAAGGGGGAGGGGGCAAATAATTATTTGCCCCGGGCCCCAATTAGGCTAAGCCGGCCTCTGTGTGCGGCTGCATGGTGCAGTACGTGCTGATTCATCTGCAGATGACATAAATGGACAACCGTAGTCTTTGTTCATTAAATGAGGGGAAAATAATTATCTAATTCTTGCGGTTAGCTGATTCGAAATATTGATATTATATATGAATATATGAAACCTAATTATCTGAAATTTTATATGAAATTAGGTTTGGTGTATAAAATTTGGCACCTAATCATCTAAGTATAATTGTAACCACGTGTAAATATTTAGTTTTAAATTTTAGTTAGTAAAAAGATGAATAAAATACATGTTCGGGTTTCCGATATTTTTGTAATTCGCATCTCGGTTATTATGTAATCGTATACCATTTGGATCTTTCGTCGCTATTGTTAACGAATGGCATACAATTAACAATACTCACATACACACGGGAAAATTTTGAGGAGACCACTTTGCTGGTTTTGATTTAGCAACTGTTTATTCAAGTGTTATTAATTTACTCCAGAATTAGTTTAATTAGAATTAGTTTTAGATAAATCTATATCATTTCTCCTTCATTTACAATCATTTCCTTCACTGGAGCCATTCAGATTACATTTAGCTGCCCACTGCGAGGCCATATTGGACGATCAATTAAATCAGGCCACTGACGGATGGTGAGAAAACTCGAATTTATTTCATCATCCACAATGAGTGCGCTGTTGACTCTACGCATGTTTCTCTTTCAGACTTTGCTCCGAGTGACTTTCAACTTATGGATACAAAAACTGATTTTGGGATGTTTGCTTATTAATTTAAGAGCCATTTCTATTATTATCAAAAATTATATCGATTTTTAAATTTTATTCATATAACTCTGACATTTAATTCCTGTATTAATGTGTGGATTTTCTTACTCTTTGAAATGACGATTTTACAAGGTTAGCGTAAGCGAATGGATGAAATGACCGGATATTAATATTTCCGTAAGTATTTCATACAATAAAATCAATAATTTACAAAAATAAAAAAAAATCTTTCAATTTTGTTGTTGTTGTTGTTGTTCAGTTCCAAATGTTCAGTATGTGAATCTTTCGTAACACAATTAACACCTTATCTGTATTCAAATTAGTTCCATGCGTTGTCAAGTTTTAAACTGTCAATGGTACTTAAACCTTAATCGCACATTAGCATAACTTCCTAATCAGATGACGATTATAATCATTGATGGGACAATTATTACCATTTTAATTCCTATATAATAATTTAAGTGCATTTGATTTATTAAAGCATTTTCAAATTTTTTTTTTGTATTTTAAATTACCTAACATTTTCACTTAATTGCTTATTTAAAATAAAATAAAAATTAGCAATTTGAAACGCGCGTCAAATTTTTCATTGTATGTGACCGGATTAATCCAGCACTGATGTATCGTTTAATTTCACAGGTCAGTTTTGACAGTTCAGGCTATTAAACAAGAGACAAAGTTTAAATCAGTGTTACCTGATCCATATATTTAATCCAGTGCTGTGAGAGTGTCTTATTTAAGTAGGTTATGAAATTCTCCAAGGGAGGGAGGATCCTCATCTTAAGGAAAGATATCATTCATATTATCAACAAGTAGTTGTTGAAATAACTGTATTTCTAACATGTCCGCCAGTTGAGAGATAAAAAAACATTTGGTACATTTTTCTTTATTTTCATGCATTATTATTTATATAACGTGTAACAAAATGTAAAATTTTAAAGTTTAGTTATTTATTTAATATAAACCTGCATTTTTTATACTTTATCTCGTGCCAGTTTTAAATTTCGTGTATGGAAAATTCAGGGTTCCCTTATTGTATGATTTCCTAGCATTTCTTTACTTCCTTTCAAGCTTGCATTGCCCCTCCGTTCTAATTGGGCTTACACAACAAAAAATATAGTAGGCAAATAAAACGCAAATTTATGATAAGGAACTGGGATGCTAATAAACTACAATTACCTTTAAATCTCGAGAAGGATAGTATTATTAACTACTTATTTGCTTTATTTATTTATTTATTTTTAAAAAGTCTATTTTAATTATTAAAAAATTATTTATTTATTTGATAAAGGAAGAAATTATTAGCTTAAAATTATAAACGTTTTTAACCTCAAATACATCTTTGGGTTTAATCTTTAATATTCTCTCGTATTATAGCATTCGCCAGCCGGACAAGACTATTCGGACTAGGGGTGTTCTGAAACATAGAGATTCATTGAAATTTCAAGATCGAACTTTTAAGAGTTTCAGCATTTCTCCTTGTATAACTCCATATATAAGCAAGTAAAAGACAAATACGGAAAGAAAGTATGTATTTTTTTTTATCACTTTAACTATTTTTTCCTCACACATTAATCTATATTGATTCTGGTTAAGTGATCAAATTTTATGAATAATGAAACCATGAATCTTAAATCTAATAATGCTTTTATACTATCTATTTAAAAATAATGCATTGGACAGTTAGAATCCTTTAATACTGTTTGAGGGAAAGCTTGAAAGTCGAGTTTGTTCCGGCTAATATTACGTTTCGGCCAATTTTGATTATACTGTGCCCAATACTTAGCTAAGCAATTCGAAAATGTTCCTGATTGGATTACTCTGAATAATCTTAGGTGCAATCGTGTTTTATTGTGCTCACCTTCCTGGGCCCTTTAAACAGCATTTCAATTACCATCTTCAAGGAATGCTGGAATTCTTAGGCTCCATATATTTTCATCATTATCATCTTAAATATCATCGCCGGTGCACTTTGTTGAGTGGTTTCTTGATAATCTCCAAGGTCACGAACGATGAGTGAAATCATGCCGTTCAATTATAATACAATTCACTTGTTCCACCCGCGCCAGGCTTGATGATATGTAAAAACACACGTCACGTTTGCATCTCGGAACATTAACATCTGTACTTACTAAAAAAAAAACAATAATAACAAGTAAAAAAAAAACCTGTTGCCTCTGGCGGTGACTACAAAAACGTGTCATCGGCCCATACAAAATCCGGAGATATCATCCAAAAAAGAACCTTTCTTTCATACTAATCTTCATTTATCGGTTTTGGTGATGTTTAGCTGCAGGTCGTTTACCAGTGCTCGATTACATTTCATAGTTGCTGCCTCATTTACGGATATAATTTGACTACTGGCGCTGTAGTAGTAATTGGGATGTTTTCAGACTCAGAACACGCACACATTCGCCATAGTTTCATCTTTTTGTTTGCGTCCCAACAGATTAAAGCTGACATGAAGTCCTTCCAGCCAGTGGACACGATTCACTGATGCTCGATTTCAGCCCTAAAGATCGTCATTTTAAAGACGATGTGTGATTAGGTAGAAGCAATTTAAGCATTCCGTGAGTCTTTTAATAAAGTGTGGATCGTATGTGGTGATGGGTCGTTATGCTTTAAAAACATACACGCTTGTCCGGAAAACATTGTTCTCAGGTGGGTGAACCTACCTGTTGAAACGAAATGCAAATGCCCAAACTTCTTATGTTGACATTAAGATTATGAGAGAGAAAAATTTACCAATTTCGATGGCTATTCAAGTGTAAATGTTTTTTGTCGTTGCTTTTGCAATAACGTGGATTTCAAGAAACAACATAGTGTAGAAAAAAAGAGTACATTAAAATTGCTTAATGGCTCAGATAAAGCAATTTTAATGTCATATTTTTTAATGATTGATTTTATTTTTTAATGATGATTAATTTTAATGTCAAATTTAATCATCATATTTATGTGTAAATATGATAATAGGCTTATTAGACTAAAGGAAATCATTTTATCGATAGATGCACGAAATTTGAGTTTATATGATTGCTTAACAGTCGACGCGATTGTTTCTTGATTGATATATTGATGTATTTCTTCTTCAACTGCTAATTTGTTTGTCTTTGTATGCATATATTATTTGCAATACTTTTTTAAGATAAAAAAAATAGTCTTGATAATACAAATAATCAAATCAAGCATAAAATAAACAAACTAAACAATATCCTTTTTATATGAACAGTAATTTGGAAGGAATGAAAGCAGTTACCTGGTACGAGCCTCCGATAGTAATACATCATTTTAACAAGTGACTATCTACAGTGGCAGTTTGTTGGGCTTGTTACAAGAAATGTCGCTAAAAATTAATTATTTTGTATTTTTCCTGATAAAAAGGTTAACATTAATTGTAGACTTTATAAATTTTTAGAGTTTAACAATAGTAAATGAGCAAATTTGAATGTCGTTTTACCTGCAATATTTATTCTCAGTTAGTCGAAGAGAATTGATTCTAAAAGATAGTCTGATTCATTTTTTTAATCTTTGAAAAATAATTATCTTTGTTCAAATAATCGATTTAAAACAAATCATTCTTGGAAAATATAAAAATAATTCATAGCAAGTGGAAAATAAAGCAAATATTGTAGTGAAATTGTTAACAAGTAAGCCTAATGAAAAATTGCGGAACGTGGAGGAGGAGAACGAAAGAGAAATTAAAATATTTCCACAGTGACTACAGAATGCGATTACTTATTTTTGCAGCCTTAATATATGTCCCCCCCCTATTTATGCATTATTCCAACATGCATACTAATAAAAAAATTTCAATGCTTCGTAAAAAATTTCGAAGTTATTCGAACAATTTTAAAAGAACTAGCAGCTTTTCGAATCACTCCGCAACACCAGAAGAGTTTTCGATTTAAATCGTGATTTCATAAAATAAATTTTCACAACCTGTTGTTATAATATAATACTACGCCTATAATATATTTTTTATCGTTAATTTAAAAATATTCAGCGAAATTTCAGTTTAAAAAACCGTCGTCTTGTTTTTAAGAATTATTTCAGATTTCATTGCTCCTCCACTTGCTGATTATACAGTAAATTGCTGCTAAAACTCTGAAATAATTATCGTATATCTAGACTGCTCATATTATACAAAGAGTAAAAAGATAACCATTAGTGTAATAAACTCGTAATAGTTAAACGTGCTCAAAGGGGTAAATTGAAAACCGTGAATAAGTTTAAGACAGAAGTTTTGAAACCTCCTAAATTAATCATTAATATCTATAATTATTGTAAATAGTTATTCAGTACTGAAAGAAATTGTCTTTATTTGTATTAATAATATTTATGTTAACCGTATATCCGTATATCTCTTATTATTGAAAAAGCTATTAACGGGTATTATTTACAAAGAAAACATGGCAAATAATTAGCTCTGTTATTGCAATGAAAACGTGTGATTCATTCATGTATGCAACTATTGCATCTGTCGCGTGAGTATGCATAATCCGTGTTTTTAGTTCGATCTATTCCCATTTCTAAAAAAAATAATTCCTTCATCCTTTTTCCAATGATAAAATGTCTTTATTTTTTGCGTCGTAATATAAGGAAGAAGGGTTAATAGGGCCTTCCATAGCAGAGAACGCATCCTCTGTCTTTTTACTTACACCGTACATAATGGTTCAAGTACTTGAAGTACTTCTGATTAGAATATTGACTTCACCATTTTGCTACAATTTTAATTTCAATGATTATAAATCAAAAGCTACTGGTGCTTTCTTTGGGACATTTATTGCCTTTACTACCATAATAAATTCGAATTATTATTGTTGATTAATTCATCAGCATCATTTTAAACATCATTTAAGTTTGAACGCATTGCGATCTGGGCGTTAGAGTAATGAGAACATGACACATTACAAAAAAAAAAAAAAAAAAAAAAAACCGTATAAATAATAGTTTATAATTTTTTCCCTCGCTGTACAATTTACATCAAATTTTGTTCTAAAAATTAAAGCTAAATTATTTTTTTAAAACGTCTTATTTTTTAAAGACGCATTGGCTATTTCAAAACTTCGCCATCACTGAGAAGCTACGATAAAAACAATAAAAACGTTTGGCGAAAGAAAAAAAAAATGCAGCTGCTGTTAAAAGCGAATATCTAAGATATTATGGCATTGGTACAAATTCGTCTTTCCAAAAAAGCGCCATAAATCCCAATAAAATAACATCCAAACACAATGGAAATTATTATTATTATGACGTCTATTTCCACTCATATCTATAATATTAACATTTTCGAACAACCAGTTCGCATAATTTCCGAGGTTTTTTACCTTCGTCCGTTTTCGAAGCCGATCCAAAGCTCATCAACTAGAACTAATGACAAAATTGTTGTTCGGTAAGGATACTTTTGTCCACCAACTTTTCTTCTATTTGAAAAAAAAAAAAAAAAAAAAAAAGTGAAAATAAAATACGGAATCGTGCAAATTTCTGGAATCGTGCATCCTTCGAAACAACTCTAGTCATAGAGTTTTATGAAGTAGTAACAGGGGTAAGGAAAACAGTAAATAATCATTATTGTAAAAATATTTTTTTAATATTTATGTTCAAAAGGAATGTACGTAAATTTCTATTTAAAACTAGCCACCTTTGGCGACCAGTCGGTTCGCCAGTATTAAGGCTCGCTAAAATTTTCATATATTTTATGTAGCTGTGTCTCAAAACAGATTTTTCACCAAAATATTTTTAAACCCAACAAATTTTGATAATCATATAATTTATTTATAGTATTATTTAGTATTATTTTCTTCAGATGTTCTGTTCATTGTAATACTTATCTTTCTCTTTCAATCCTTGCAATGATTGTCCCGGAATTGATATTTTACTTAAATGGTGGAGGGAAAGGTCTAAAATTCTACGTTATCATAGAATAATGAGATTCAAATTTTCATAAATGTAAATACACTAAACAAATAAAGACCCAATTGGTTTTTAAGTGTTGCGAAAGTTTAAAAATAGCTTGGAAAATGCCGCTCACATAGGAAATAATGGTTGCACACACACACACACTTCTTTTCTTTTCCTTTTTTTCTTCACTACTTTTCTTTCTACAAACCCTTTTTTCCCTTTGTTATTCTTTTTTCCTTCCCTGCCAAAACTTTATTTTGAGAAGGCATAGATTAAATATCCACACAGACTAATAATAAAAGCAACTATTTTCTTTCTTTTTTAAACATCCCGTTATCTATAAATGAAAACCAACTGACTTCGCTTATTTCTTTCTAAACAAATCATAATTTATCACTTCCTGCTATCTTACTCAGTCGGTGTGGGGGAAGGGAATTAAGATTTTTGGCGGGAAAATAAGAAAAGTGTCGTTTTAACTATTTTCGTCGCAAATTTTTCATTTTTTCTCTCCATAAGAACCATCTTCGTGCCTTAACGAAAATATAAAAAAAAATTAGCCGAATCGGTCGAGCCGTTCTCTAGTTTTGCGCTTAGCAACGCATTTCGAAATCCATTTTTATTAATATAGATGTAAATCGAATACCTCATATGACGTAAATGTGATTATTGAAATAAAAATGTGCGTCTAAATACATATTTGAATTTTGTTGCTATTTTTAAAGCGACTTTAAAATTTTATTTTATAGAGTATTTTATTATTGCTGCTTCAAAAATAATAACAATTCCATTATTGAAATTTTAATTATCATTAAATATCTCGTAGTGCATTTAATATAAGTAATATATATTGAGGATCATTTGTAATATGAAAATCACCCTCTCCTTATCAATGACGTAGCAATTCGAGGAAAAAGGAGTACTGATCCCCCAAATGATAGAGCATCGGTGGAACAAAACATTAATGCTCTAATGTCATTTTTAAAAATGAAGTATGAAAAGGCAGAAAATAATGTCAGATCCCGGGAGCCATCTATATTTCCTAAATCACTGATAACGACAGGGAGGCGAAAAAATTATATTATGTTCTCGATTACTTCTACTTTTGCTACGCCACTACTCCTTACACTATTTTTTTAAAGCTATTTTGAGCATTGCTTCTTAGCAAATCTGTCACGTTACTAAACATGGCTCAATTAACTGAGTTTTAGTCTTCAGTTGCATTAAGGATGGATGAATAATCATTATAAATTTTTTAAATTGTATTTTATCTCATTTTATATTATTTTCTTAACGCCTCCTTCCTCACTGGCTTTTTTTCCCTTTAAATTCCGATACTTTTTTCTCATTTAGGCAAATGATGACGTTCCGTAGATAAGAGTGGTAAAATTGCTTGAATAGCTACGAGTATCAAT